>JARQOC010000001.1:624072768-624114191 GCA_033576535.1 Allobates femoralis | reverse complement strand
AGGTCACCCACTGAAAGCCCATGACCACTGGATCGTAGCTAGCGTGCGGACAGACCGAACAAGCCCGAAAGAGACACGAAAGGAGGTGACGCAGATGAACCATCCCGGCTGCTTAGACCACACCGGAGCCGCTACTGAACTGTTGTAAACTTCTATGAGGAAAAAAATAAACCCGGTTAAAGCTCTATTCTGTCTGCGACTGTGCTTCTTGCGCCTGAGAGGAGGTAGACTGATTTGGGGATGCGGCAGCAGGAGACTGCCTGTGACTGGGAACACTGCACCCCTGTTTATTTACAGAGTTCTCAGTTGCCCTGGGGACCACCTCTACCCGTGGAGGTCTTAACATCTCCGCTGCTACTCCCATCATTCCCAGAGGTCCCATAGCCGCACACCATGGGTGGCCTCACGTTAATTCCCAATTATTCACCCCCCCTATTATTGACCGCCCATTGGATTACCCTACACTGTATGTGCAGAGCAATAACAGACACCCTGCAGCCTCATACTATGGGGGGGCAACGTCTGAGGTTTATTGCCCTTACAAGCGTTCCATGCTGATAAAGACTCATCATACAACAATATGTACCATGACTTAATAAAAACTGTATTAACTAAACCAGCATGGACTCCCAAAAATAATGACACAAATCTACTGTATGTGGGGATTCACAGAGCTGAATTTAATCAAGCTAAATGATATAAATACCACCGCAATAATAAGTCTTCCTAATGAAGTCGGGCTCCCTAATAAGTGAAATGTCACTCCATACGGAGAGAAGAGATGGGGCCGCGCTGCTCTAATGAGCTTCATTTATGGCTTTAAACAATAATGTTTATTGAAGAAATTACAAGACACATCAGACGGAGGACGCTTCATTCACTTAAGACAATGGGATTAACAGCGCGCTAATTAATGCCCCGACTTCAGACTCTTCACATTCACCGCTAATGTGCTGCGGATCTGAGATAGTCGTCTATATACCGGGTACTGAAGACCTGCATCGACCCACAATGGGTTTATGTAAGGAATCAGATTTGTGAAAAATATCCAAAATAAATAATAAAATTTGTTCTTTGGATCTTCCGGCGCTGACCAGCACTCATCATGCCACAATTGTTATGTACTCATAGTAACACACAAAGGAAGCCTATCTCCGAATAAACACACCTGATCCAACTGGTTCCTGTTCAGACTAAGGTTCCTAGCTGGTTTTGTATTGTGATGGATCTAGGCCGCTGTACACACATACGGCAGCCGCACCCTGCTAGGGTCCAAAAATTATTGAGTTTGGTCTGGTGCCTAATAATTTAGGGTTGAGGGGTCTAAATATTTTTATCTCTGGTGTGGGGTTTGGTATTTTAGAGATTAATACTTTAAGGGACGGGTCAGGGGTGTTATAAATTAGGGGTTCATTCTAAACTTTAACAGTTTAGGGGTTTGGTGTGTAGCCTAAATATTTTTAAGTCTAGCTTGGGATCTAATAAAACTTTGGTCTGGTCTGATGTGTGATATTTTTGGAAGTGGTCAGTGGTCTGATAATTTAGGACTCTGGTCTGGGGTTTGGGCTGGTATCTGACAATTTAGGACTCTGGTCTGGGGTATCTGACAATTTAGGACTCTGGTCTGGGGTATCTGACAATTTAGGACTCTGGTCTGGGGTATCTGACAATTTAGGACTCTGGTCTGGGGTATCTGACAATTTAGGACTCTGGTCTGGGGTATCTGACAATTTAGGACTCTGTGGCGTAACAAATGTTGGGTCTAGTCTGGGGTCCAAAAATTATTGAGTTTGATCTGATGCCTAATAGTTTAGGGTTCTGAGGTCTTAAGGTTTCTGTCCCTGGTTTGAGCACTGGTCTGGAGTCTCATGTTTAGTGATCTGTTCCTGAGTCTTATTATTTAGGGCTTTGATCTAAGGTTTGATCATTTTAGGGTCTTATCATTTAAGGTTAAGTTTCGTAATTTAGGGGTCTGGTCTGTGGTCTAATTAATTTTAAGACTAGCTTGGGATCTAATAATGTTTTGATCCGGTCGGAAGTCTGCTACTATTGGGTGTGGTCTGATACTTTAGGGGTCTGAGTTAAATTAGTAGTTTGGCCTGGGGTACCATAACATTAGCTTCATTATTTTTACACTTGGTGACCTGACAGTACTTAATTTTAATGTTACTTGGTAGGAAAAGTGTGTTTTTCCCTTTGATGATTGTTCAAAATAAGGTCTTCAAAACTCTGCTACAGTATACATCACAGCCTATTCTAGTGTCTGTATAATATTGGCGACGTTCCAGCGATCCCGACAACGATACGACCTGGTAAGGGTCGTTGGAACGTCGCTACGTGGTCGCTGGTGAGATGTCAAACTGTCAGATCTACTCAACAACGCAGCAACGACACGGCGACCCGTATAAAGACCTCCGCGGTCTTTGGGACCCTGTCGCGCGGCAGCTAGTCTGATGACTCCGATCTACGTGGCTGAGTTCTGAGTCGGCAATGAGGTCATTGTTAAGGCATCAAACATACCGATGCATGCTGCCCAGCGGGAACCGATGATCAAAGATGATTGGCAATGTCACAGCGGAGGCCCGGTCGCTGCTACGTGTCAAACATAGCGAGGTCGCTTTTGCGTCACAAAACCTGTGATGAAACAGCGATCTCGCTACGTGTGACGGGGGCTTAACCCTGAAGACCCATTGACCAAAAGAGCAGCCCCCACAGGAGCAATTATGGCCGATATGAGGAAATGTAACACTTTCTTCATATTCAGGGCACCGCGGGCGCCTCCTTTATTACTCCGCGTCGTATTCCTCATCATGTAGAGTAGAATGCCCACTTAATGTTATGATGGGTTATCCATGTCTGGACTAATTTACTTCTGGGAATGTTCATTTAGCTGCAGATACCTGAACTTTTAGAATCACCCCGACCAGCAGGACGCGGGTGGTAATGGCTTTCAGTTCTGTCCTCTATAATTACTCCACACTCTCAGAGTGAGCGATTGCTATCCGGCAACATCTCATCGACTCAGAAAAGGTGATTGTCACCGCAGGAGGCAAACACATCGCCCATCTCCATGCAGAGCCTTAATCACTCCTCCAACTGCAGAGCCCGGTGATTATTGTATATTGTATCCATGAAAGGAGAAAATCTACAAAGGATGTATGGAGGCAGAAGTGGGGCTTAGTCTTATAAAGTTATACGTGAAGTGGCTGCATGAGGAGGACAATAGACGGAGGTCGGGGACCGAGCGTCTTCAGTATTACATGTACAAGGTTGTTCATCTGCAGACAAGAGTCTGAGAAAGACTATGAGACCCCATAAAGCCTGCGAGTCCTGCTTCCCTCTCACACTCATAGAGAAAGCCTGTGAGTCCTGCTTCTCCCTCACACTCATAGAGAAGCCTGTGAGTCTTGCTTCACTCTCACACTCATAGAGAAAGCTGTGAGTCCTGCTTCCCTCTCACACTCATAGAGAAGGCCTGTGAGTCCTGCTTCACTCTCACACTCATAGAGAAAGCCTGTGAGTCCTGCTTCTCCCTCACACTCATAGAGAAGCCTGTGAGTCTTGCTTCCCTCTCACACTCATAGAGAAAGCCTGTGAGTCCTGCTTCCCTCTCACACTCATAGAGAAAGCCTGTGAGTCCTGCTTCCCTCTCACACTCATAGAGAAAGCCTGTGAGTCCTGCTTCACTCTCACACTCATAGAGAAAGCCTGTGAGTCCTGCTTCACTCTCACACTCATAGAGAAAGCCTGTGAGTCCTGCTTCTCCCTCACACTCATAGAGAAGCCTGTGAGTCTTGCTTCCCTCTCACACTCATAGAGAAAGCCTGTGAGTCCTGCTTCCCTCTCACACTCATAGAGAAAGCCTGTGAGTCCTGCTTCACTCTCACACTCATAGAGAAAGCCTGTGAGTCCTGCTTCACTCTCACACTCATACAGAAGCCTGTGAGTCCTGCTTCACTCTCACACTCATAGAGAAAGCCTGTGAGTCCTGCTTCCTCCACCATTCATAGAGAAAGCCTGTGAGTCCTGCTTCCTCCACCATTCATAGAGAAAGCCTGTGAGTCCTGCTTCCCTCTCACACTCATAGAGAAAGCCTGTGAGTCCTGCTTCCCTCTCACACTCATAGAGAAAGCCTGTGAATCCTGCTTCCTCCACCATTCATAGAGAAGCCTGTGAGTCCTGCTTCCCTCTCACACTCATAGAGAAAGCCTGTGAGTCCTGCTTCCCTCTCACACTCATAGAGAAAGCCTGTGAGTCCTGCTTCCCTCTCACACTCAGAGAAAGCCTGTGAGTCCTACTTCTCCTCCCACTCATAGAGAAAGCCTGTGAGTCCTGCTCCCTCCATCACTCATAGAGAAAGCCTGTGAGTCCTGCTCCCTCCTCCCACTCATAGAGAAAGCCTGTGAGTCCTGCTCCCTCCATCACTCATAGAGAAAGCCTGTGAGTCCTGCTTCCCTCTCACACTCATAGAGAAAGCCTGTGAATCCTGCTTCCTCCACCCACTCATAGAGAAAGCCTGTGACTCCTGCTCCCTCCACCCACTCATAGAGAAAGCCTGTGAGTCCTGCTCCCTCCACCCACTCATAGAGAAAGCATGTGAGTCCTGCTCCCTCCGCTCACTCCTAGAGAAAGCCTGTGAGTCCTGCTTCACTCTCACACTCATAGAGAAGCCTGTGAGTCCTGCTTCACTCTCACACTCAGAGAAAGCCTGTGAGTCCTGCTTCACTCTCACACTCATAGAGAAAACCTGTGAGTCCTGCTTCACTCTCACACTCATAGAGAAAGCCTGTGAGTCCTGCTTCACTCTCACACTCATAGAGAAAGCCTGTGAGTCCTGCTTCACTCTCACATTCATAGAGAAAGCCTGTGAGTCCTGCTTCACTCTCACACTCATAGAGAAAGCTGTGTGTCCTGCTTTACTCTCACACTCATAGAGAAGCCTGTGAGTCCTGCTTCACTCTCACACTCATAGAGAAAGCCTGTGTGTCCTGCTTTACTCTCACACTCATAGAGAAGCCTGTGAGTCCTGCTTCACTCTCACACTCATAGAGAAAGTCTGTGAGTCCTGCTTCACTCTCACACTCATAGAGAAAGCCTGTGAGTCCTGCTTCACTCTCACACTCATAGAGAAAGCCTGTGAGTCCTGCTTCACTCTCACACTCATAGAGAAAGCCTGTGTGTCCTGCTTTACTCTCACACTCATAGAGAAGCCTGTGAGTCCTGCTTCACTCTCACACTCATAGAGAAAGCCTGTGAGTCCTGCTTCCCTCTCACACTCATAGAGAAAGCCTGTGAGTCCTGCTTCCCTCTCACACTCATAGAGAAAGCCTGTGAGTTCTGCTTGCCCTCACACTCATAGAGAAAGCCTGTGAGTCCTGCTTCACTCTCACACTCAGAGAAAGCCTGTGAGTCCTGCTTCACTCTCACACTCATAGAGAAAGCCTGTGAGTCCTGCTTCCCTCTCACACTCAGAGAGAAAGCCTGTGAGTCCTGCTTCTCCCTCACACTCATAGAGAAAGCCTGTGAGCCCTGCTTCACTCTCACACTCATAGATAAAGCCTGTGAGTCCTGCTTCCCTCTCACTCATAGAGAAAGCCTGTGAGTCCTGCTTCCCTCTCACACTCATAGAGAAAGTCTGTGAGTCCTGCTTCTCCCTCACACTCATAGAGAAAGCCTGTGAGTCCTGCTTCCCTCTCACACTCATAGAGAAGCCTGTGAGTCCTGCTTCCCTCTCACACTCATAGAGAAAGCCTGTGAGTTCTGCTTCACTCTCACACTCATAGAGAAAGCCTGTGAGTCCTGCTTCACTCTCACACTCATAGAGAAAGCCTGTGAGTCCTGCTTCTCCCTCACACTCATAGAGAAGCCTGTGAGTCTTGCTTCCCTCTCACACTCATAGAGAAAGCCTGTGAGTCTGCTTGCCCTCACACTCATAGAGAAAGTCTGTGAGTCCTGCTTCCCTTCACACTCATAGAGAAAGCCTGTGAGTCCTGCTTCCCTCTCACACTCATAGAGAAAGCCTGTGAGTCCTGCTTCTCCCTCACACTCATAGAGAAAGCCTGTGAGTCCTGCTTCTCCTCACACTCATAGAGAAAGCCTGTGAGTCCTGCTTCCCTCACACTCATAGAGAAAGCCTGTGAGTCCTGCTTCACTCTCACACTCATAGAGAATGCCTGTGAGTCCTGCTTCCCTCTCACACTCATAGAGAAAGCCTGTGAGTCCTGCTCCTCCTCACATTCATAGAGAAAGCCTGTGAGTCCTGCTTCACTTCACACTCATAGAGAAAGCCTGTGAGTCCTGCTTCCCTCTCACACTCATAGAGAAAGCCTGTGAGTCCTGCTTCACTCTCACACTCATAGAGAAAGCCTGTGAGTCCTGCTTCACTCTCACACTCATAGAGAAAGCCTGTGAGTCCTGCTTCACTCTCACACTCATAGAGAAAGCTGTGAGTCCTACTCCTCTCACCTCATAGAGAAAGCCTGTGAGTCCTGCTTCACTCTCACACTCATAGAGAAAGCCTGTGAGTCCTGCTTCTCCCTCACACTCATAGAGAAAGCTGTGAGTCCTGCTTCACTCTCACACTCATAGAGAAAGCCTGTGAGTCCTGCTTCCTCCACATTCATAGAGAAAGCCTGTGAGTCCTGCTTCCCTCTCACACTCATAGAGAAAGCCTGTGAGTCCTGCTTGCCCTCACACTCATAGAGAAAGCCTGTGAGTCCTGCTTCATTCTCACACTCATAGAGAAAGCCTGTGAGTCCTGCTTCCCTCTCACACTCATAGAGAAAGCCTGTGAGTCCTGCTTCACTCTCACACTCATAGAGAAAGCCTGTGAGTCCTGCTTCACTCTCACACTCATAGAGAAAGCCTGTGAGTCCTGCTTCACTCTCACACTCATAGAGAAAGCCTGTGAGTCCTGCTTCCCTCTCACACTCATAGAGAAAGCCTGTGAGTCCTGCTTCACTCTCACACTCATAGAGAAAGCCTGTGAGTCCTGCTCCCTCTCACACTCATAGAGAAAGCCTGTGAGTCCTGCTTCACTCTCACACTCATAGAGAAAGCCTGTGAGTCCTGCTTCACTCTCACACTCATAGAGAAAGCCTGTGAGTCCTGCTTCACTCTCACACTCATAGAGAAAGCCTGTGAGTCCTGCTTCCTCTCACACTCATAGAGAAAGCCTGTGAGTCCTGCTTCACTCTCACACTCATAGAGAAAGCCTGTGAGTCCTGCTTCACTCTCACACTCATAGAGAAAGCCTGTGAGTCCTGCTTCACTCTCACACTCATAGAGAAAGCCTGTGAGTCCTGCTCCCCTCACACTCATAGAGAAAGCCTGTGAGTCCTGCTTCACTCTCACACTCATAGAGAAAGCCTGTGAGTCCTGCTTCACTCTCACACTCATAGAGAAAGCCTGTGAGTCCTGCTTCACTCTCACACTCATAGAGAAAGCCTGTGAGTCCTGCTTCACTCTCACACTCATAGAGAAAGCTTGTGAGTCCTGCTTCACTCTCACACTCATAGAGAAAGCCTGTGAGTCCTGCTTCCTCCACCATTCATAGAGAAAGCCTGTGAGTCCTGCTTCCTCTCACACTCATAGAGAAAGCCTGTGAGTCCTGCTTGCCTCACACTCATAGAGAAAGCCTGTGAGTCCTGCTTCATTCTCACACTCATAGAGAAAGCCTGTGAGTCCTGCTTCCCTCTCACACTCATAGAGAAAGCCTGTGAGTCCTGCTTCACTCTCACACTCATAGAGAAAGCCTGTGAGTCCTGCTTCACTCTCATACTCATAGAGAAAGCCTGTGAGTCCTGCTTCTCCCTCACACTCATAGAGAAAGCCTGTGAGTCCTGCTTCTCCCTCACACTCATAGAGAAAGCCTGTGAGTCCTGCTTCTCCCACCCACTCATAGAGAAAGCCTGTGAGTCCTGCTTCACTCTCACACTCATAGAGAAAGCCTGTGAGTCCTGCTTGCCCTCACATCCTGTATTATCTCTATGACCCATCCTGTAATTCTTCATTAACGACTGAGCGGATGTTACAATGTATGGAGTGGCGGATACTTGTGATTACATACGACCTTTCCTTTATTGGACTCTATTGTTGATGTAAATTACCTCGTTGTATTAGATCATTACTCCTAAGTGTAATCAGCCGCGTCCTGCGTCACTCCAGATCACTCACTGCTTTCCTCTCTGTAGCGTCATTAATATGTTATAGATGTGTTTACACATTGTTGTGTATCCAACATGAAACAACCATTAATCTGAACACAGGGTCCTCCGCAGCCGTATACATGAGCAAGAAGCTGAACTGAGAAAGCTGGATGCCAACAGGGCCCGGGCTGCCACCACTAGGGGAAGCTCATACTAATGGTTAGTTCAGCAAAAGTTGTGTAAAATATTCTTAATTTGGCCAGACTATTTGTCCTTTGTTTGTTATCTCATTCTAAGACATTGTTTCTTGCCAGTTGGCCTATTGCCCTATGTCTAATTTTGTGTATTGCTAATGTAATGTAAATTACTTCACACTCTCACTCCCTCCGTCATAGACTCAGTCATTACTCAGAGAAGAATTATGCAGATGCGGCTTAAATTCCAGCCAATAAGAGCACAGCCTTATTCCACCACCACCACAATAACCTGAGATGAGTGCTTCGAAAATATAAGGGAACCTGCTTCATTCACGGGTAGTCGTTTGCTTTGTGGCCCCAATTAGGGATTTCGGCCCTGACTAGAGGAGCACCACAGAACTGGATTATATTCTGCATTCTAGAATGCAGCTGAAATATCAGAGACTATGTAAGGAAGATACCCAGGTTAGGACAACTTGGTCACCTGGCTACAGACTTTGCTGTGCTCGGTCAGCTTCCTATGCTTGCGCTATTCCTTTCTTGGTGGATGCCCACCGAAAGCAGGGTACTACTGGAATGGAGTAAATCGCCCTGGAAGCCCGAAGAGTCTAATCCCTGGTGAGACAGCGGAAGGGTGAGACTCTGTTGTCTGTTACATTGTGTGTTTTGCTTGGTTACGTGTTACAAGTGTGGAGCCCACTGGGACGGGGTACTCGGTACCAGACTGGGGTATCACAGGGGGAATCATGGCGGTCCTTGGTCCGGACCGTGTCCCAAGCCCACAAGTAATGGGGGGTATTTACAGGGGAGTTAGTCGTGACGCCACCCATGAGTTGTGGTCAGGGTGAGCACCGCTGCTGCAGAACCTCCGGGGATGATGTTTGGCAGCCTGTGTTTTAACGGCTCTCCGCAGGCAAAGCCTGGCTCCCCGGGGATAATAGTCTATAGGTGGATGCAGGGCAGGGATGATAGTAGAGGTGGCGGCAATTTGTGAGGAAACGTAGGGCTGGAGCACAAGGATCACACAGACTCACGGTTATGAAGTTTCCCAAGGCTTTACTGTAGATTTGGTAGCCGAGTACTGTTCACGGAGTCTGTACCGGGACCGGATTGCTCCCACCCTGTCCGGGTCCTCAGCTTCCCACTCCTGCGCCTTGTGTGTGGCTCTGCTGCTGCTTTAGCTGATCTGCTGGCCCTGTTTCTCCTCACAGGTACCCCCTTTGCTAGGCAACTTGAGTCCTTCCGTGTGCTTCTGACCCCGCCGTGTTGCTTTGCTGAGGTATGGTGGAGATATATAACCTCCACTATCCCGGTGTTTTCTGTGCTGCGTGTTTCAGTCACAGATTCGGATCCGGTATCCGGTCTCTGCGCTCCTCTGGGGCAAGTTATGAGGTAACTCAGTCTCCCAGATATGTTCCTCTGTTTCTTGTACTCCTCTCTTCAGGCCTGAAAGTAGTCAGTTGTCCCTGTCAGGAGCTCAGCACTGCTCCCATTTACAGGTCCTCCTCCTAGTGCTCCCTGCACTAAACTGATCTGTCAACTGTCAACTATCAACTATCAACTTCCTCCTCAGACCAGAATATATAAGGAAGCTGCTTTAGCTTCCGCTTCTGGCCTAGAGGTGCTAGTGCAGTGTCAGGTGTTGTGTGGGGAGTTAACCCTTGTGATGTTACTGTGGCACTAAACCCCTAGGGTGCCACATTAGTCTTTGACTTTTGGGGATCCAATAAAGTCTTACCATTGTGTGGTCCCATTACCCTGTGTTGTCTGAGTAGTGTTCCACCCACGGGTAAGGTGTATAGGCGTTCAGTTGCGATGAGCCCTGGTCCTTGTGGTCTTTATAAAGGCCAGCAGACGAGAGCACCCACTGACCCCCGTGTCTCCACAGAGGAGAGCACCCACTGACCCCCGTGTCTCCACAGAGGAGAGCACCCACTGACCCCCGTGTCTCCACAGAGGAGAGCACCCACTGACCCCCGTGTCTCCACAGAGGAGAGCACCCACTGACCCCCGTGTCTCCACAGAGGAGAGGCCCCACTGACCCCCGTGTCTCCACAGAGGAGAGAGCACCCACTAACCCCCGTGTCTCCACAGAGGAGAGCCCCCACTGACCCCCGTGTCTCCACAGAGGAGAGGCCCCACTGACCCCCGTGTCTCCACAGAGGAGAGCACCTACTGACCCCCATGTCTCCACAGAGGAGAGCACCCAACGACCCCCATGTCTCCACAGAGGAGAGGCCCCACTGACCCCCGTGTCTCCACAGAGGAGAGCACCCAACGACCCCCATGTCTTCACAGAGGAGAGGCCCCACTGACCCCCGTGTCTCCACAGAGGAGAGCACCTACTGACCCCCATGTCTCCACAGAGGAGAGGCCCCACTGACCCCGTGTATCCACAGAGGAGAGCACCCACTGACCCCCGTGTCTCCACAGAGGAGAGCACCCACTGACCCCCGTGTCTCCACAGAGGAGAGCACCAACTGACCCCCGTGTCTCCACAGAGGAGAGCACCCATGGACCCCCGTGTCTCCACAGAGGAGAGCACCCACTGACCCCATGTCTACACAGAGGAGAGCACCCACTGACCCCCGTGTCTCCACAGAGGAGAGCACCCACTGACCTCCGTATCTTCACAGAGAGCACCCACTGACCCCCGTGTCTCCACAGAGGAGAGCACCCACTGACCCCCGTGTCTCCACAGAGGAGAGCACCCACTGACCCCCGTATCTTCACAGAGAAGAGCACCCACTGACCCCCGTGTCTCCACAGAGGAGAGCACCCACTGACCCCCGTGTCTCCACAGAGGAGAGCACCCACTGACCCCCGTGTCTCCACAGAGGAGAGCACCCACTGACCCCCGTGTCTCCACAGAGGAGAGCACCCACTGACCCCCGTGTCTCCACAGAGGAGAGCACCCACTGACCCCCGTGTCTCCACAGAGGAGAGCAGCCACTGACCCCGTGTCTTCACAGAGGAGAGCACCCACTGACCTCCGTATCTTCACAGAGAGCACCCACTGACCCCCGTGTCTCCACAGAGGAGAGCACCCACTGACCCCCGTGTCTCCACAGAGGAGAGCACCCACTGACCCCCGTATCTTCACAGAGAAGAGCACCCACTGACTCCCGTGTCTCCACAGAGGAGAGCACCTACTGACCCCCGTGTCTCCACAGAGGAGAGCACCCACTGACCCCCGTGTCTCCACAGAGGAGAGCACCCACTGACCCCCGTATCTTCACAGAGAAGAGCACCCACTGACCCCCGTGTCTCCACAGAGGAGAGCACCCACTGACCCCATGTCTACACAGAGGAGAGCACCCACTGACCCCGACGTCTCCATAGAGGAGAGCACCCACTGACCCCCGTGTCTCCACAGAGGAGAGCACCCACTGACCCCCACGTCTCCACAGAGGAGAGCACCCTCTGACCCCCATGTCTCCACAGAGGAGAGCACCCACCGACCCCCGTGTCTCCACAGAGGAGAGCACCCACTGACCCCCGTGTCTCCACAGAGGAGAGCACCCACTGACCCCGTGTCTACACAGAGGAGAGCACCCACTGACCCCTGTGTCTCCACAGAGGAGAGCACCCACTGACCCCCGTGTCTCCACAGAGGAGAGCACCCACTGACCCCGTGTCTCCACAGAGGAGAGCACCCACTGACCCCCGTGTCTCCACAGAGGAGAGCACCCACTGACCCCCGTGTCTCCACAGAGGAGAGCACCCACTGACCCCCGTGTCTCCACAGAGGAGAGCGCCCACTGACCCCCGTGTCTCCACAGAGGAGAGCACCCACTGACCCCCGTGTCTCCACAGAGGAGAGCACCCACTGACCCCCGTGTCTCCACAGAGGAGAGCACTCACTGACCCCCGTGTCTCCACAGAGGAGAGCACTCACTGACCCCCGTGTCTCCACAGAGGAGAGCACCCACTGACCCCTGTGTCTCCACAGAGGAGAGCACCCACTGACCCCCGTGTCTCCACAATCCACATTGCTGAGAGCTCCCCCTAGTGATGACTACTGGTAACCATAGTTCAGTATTTCCCATATCATTAAAAATAAGGAAAATAAGAGACTTTGGATTTCTTCACACAGTAATAGGGGTGATCTGAGGACACAGCACAGCCAAAAAAGCAGGTACAGAGAGAAGATTTACAGAAGCATTTAACATACCGGCTGCAGTATTGTCAGTACATTTACTGCTGAAAGTTAGGGATTTATACTTACCCTGCCTTCACCTGCCCCGTTGCGCTTCCTTACTCATGCCTGGTAATCTTCTTCAGTCCAGTCACCAATGCAGGTTTGACAAGTGTATATTCAGCATTTTGGTTGCCCAGTATTGTCTCTTGCTCTAATTAGACCATAGCGTTATAACATTACTGGATGCTCATCATGGCATGTGTCACGATACCTCCATGCAGTGCATCTCGGACACAATAAGAATCTGATGCGCTGAGCTGTCATTGGTTGATTGGCTTCCATTCCGGTTCTGGGAGGTGATGGGTTGCTCAGATGTTCCATCTTTCCACTGATTGCTCTGCTACTTTACTGAGCAGTCTCACCCAGTATCCTGCCAGTCATACATTCCTTTTCGCCTGCGCTCTTGTATCAGTCTTGTTCTGATCTATAGTTATCTGACCCCAGATTATTGCTTGATTTCCCTTTTGTCCACTCCTTGTACTTGTGATCTCTTTTTATTTTGATCCCTGAAACGCAACCTGAATATGCCTCAATTGATTCACTTAGCCCTTTTTGTGCTCTCCTGGAAACCTGACTCTGAACCATCGAATGACTAATTCTCTGTCTACTCCCTGAATAATAACAGCTCTCCTGTAACCTGACCCCAGATTATCTGACCTCCCTGCTGTCTATATTTCCTGTATGTAGTGACTGTGTAACACCCTAGCTGCTAGTAGTGACTAATGTCACAGCCTGCATCACCACCAAGGAGACACCAAACATATCTGACACTGGTAGGAACCAACATGGCCTAATGAAGACCTGGCCTAATAGGTGACCCAGATTATTGCTTGATTTCCCTATTGTCTGCTACCTATAGTTTGTTGTGATCTACTTTTATTTTGATCCCTGGACCATGACCTGAATATGCCTCAATTGTCTCCCTGAATATTCTTTGTGCTCTCCTGCAAACCTGACCCTGGCCTGTTCTATGACTACATCTCTGTCTACTCCTGAATACTCCATGCCCTCCTAGAACCTGATTCTGGATTACGTGACCTCCTGGCAGTCTATATTTCCTGTAGGCAGTGACTGTCACATCCTAGCTTTTAGTAGTACCCAACACCACAGTGTGCATCATTACAAATTCAAATTAAGATGCCAGGCACTGGTAAGAACCAAAATGGCCAAGTGAAGACAGCACCGGTGACCACAATAATGAAGACTAACTGAGTGAAGATTGATCATTAATTTTTAACAACTTCCCAGTTCTTTATGAACCCATCTGGCCATCCGGACACACAAAATATTATTTTCTACTGGACATTTAGAGTCCATTTTTGGGTTACATAGGAGGATTCATGATGTAATACCTATTGCGGACATCTCAGGAGTCTAATAGCATGGGCAAGGTTTCATCCATTGCAAGAGATCACTGTAGTCTTAAATATGTGCTCGACTTGGATGAACACAGATTTAATATGGAGCCGTTTAGGATCTCAAAAGAGCTGGCTCTTTTTGGTGAGCGGAGCCATGAGAGCCGGACTGCCCATCACTACAGAGCAGCTAAATGCAGGAGACATGTTGGAAGCAGGTGTGGTTTGCTGAGATCAGACTGCAGTATCTTAGTAAGAGTCGAACTGAAAGAGCAGGAGGAGGAACAACAATTTGAGATGCACACAGGAGCCAGGAATCCAAGCAGAATACTCAAAAAAGGACTGGAAGATAGCCTGAAGCTTATAAAGGCCGGTAGAAAGTGTCATTTTGGAAAACATTGAGGAGCCACAAAGGGTAATCAGAAAGTCCAGAATCCTGACACATGGATTGTTACGTCCGCGTCAGAAGCTCTTTTTCAGCCTCAACCACTAGTCGCCACCGGATTCCTTCTGCTAGTGGAGCCGGAGATAGGGGGAACATGTCCTCTTCAGGAACTGCTCCATTAGTTCCGCCTCTGTCACTGGGCATTATCGTGCTAGCCCAGTGGGTGATGCTGGTGATGGGGAAATGGTCCCTGCAGAGGCATCTGATAGGCACAAGCTTCATTCCTCTATAGGAATTGAGGTGGCTAGTACCTGTGGTGCCTCATAGTCTAGCCTGGTAGTAGGGGCAGTCTGGTTGAGGCCATACGGCTCTGAGCTCCAGCCTACGAGAGGGGTCCGCGCTCTTCAAATACCTTGGAGCCTGTCCCGCAAGCCGCCAGATATAATCTTGGTTTTCCCTGCAGTCTAGTTTATGTTCCACTATATTGACTCTGACCTTGCCTGGATTTTGGACCCTTCTACCTTCTGACGATATTGTACTTTTGCTGCCCTCCCAATTCTGACCCGGCTTTCTGACTTAGCTTTCGTATCCCAATTTTGTCTGTTCCCTGACCTCCTAGCCTTGTCTCTGCCTGGTGACCTCCCTGCTCCCGTCCGCTGCTCGCCTACAGGCAGTTAAATCCTGGCTCCAACATAATTCCAGATCTCTGTAAAGGGGTGAAAGTGTTTTGGAGTTTCTCGGGGAGCTGCCTTTGAAGTGAACGGTGGTCACATTGGTCCTGTAATGGGTGATCATTTCCGAAAGTGTTAATCTTAAAACTATATGAGGCGGTCGACAGGGTGTGGGGTACTTGGGTACCGGGGCTGATGGCGGCTTTGATGGGGAATCACGGCTTGTCGATCCCCGGTCCCGTGCCCTGGACCCTCAATGGCGGGCAACAGTGGGGGAATAAGAGGATTGTTAATGTGACGCCACCTATGGTACCTGGTAACGGGTATAGCAGCGCTGCAGCCGGCCGCTGAGGTGATGGTGGGTGCAGCAGAGTGTGGTACAGCTCCCCACAGGTGGAGATTTACCTCAGGGCAATGGGGATGGATGAGGGGAGTAGTAGTTAAGTCTTTGCAGACAAGGCGGTGAATTGTGGCGGTTAGACAGGAACACAGACACACACAGGAATTGTTGTTTCGGTACCTTTTACTGGTGACAGGGTAACAGGTACAGTCCAGAGTATTAACCAGGTCCCCGGTGCAACTTGGGACTTCCACCTTAGAAAGTTATGAGGCCTCCTCTGTGTCTGTGCTCTGTGGTGTGGGATAAGTCCTGCCTGAGCCTGAACCCATCGCTTCTTCTCCTTCTCTGGGCTTGGCTCTAAACTGACAATGAAGTCCTTCTGCGGAGTCCCTGTTTCTCTTGTGGCCCCTGGTCCTATACTTGGTCAGTTTTAGCGTATCTTACTTGCTCTCCTCAGGGCTGAACTCCTCCTGAGTCTTCCGGGCTTTTGCTGTAGCACTGAATGCTGGCAGCATTGGACTCCGGTGTCCGGTTGTACTAAAGGGCTGTAGTAACCGGTTCCCTTTTCTTAGTTCCCTTCGTTCTCCAATTGCCTCCGACCCTTTCCCTAGGGTGCACACAGCAGTCAGTGGTCCCTAGACCTTGGCCTGGATTCTTCCCAGAGACCAGTTCCTCCATCTCCTCTCTCTTCCCTCTCACTGCAGCCTCGAATTGACTCATGGGACTGAATAACTCCTCCCCTCAGGCCTGGATGTTCTTAAATGGGGACTGGCTTAAGGCAGCCAGTAGGGCTGCCCCTTCAGGTCTGGGGTGGAAGGTGTGGTGTGCTGTGCGAACCAAGGTGTAATTCCCTCCTTGCACCGGTGGATCCTGTGGCAATCCCCCGCAGGGGTACCACATTCCCCCCTAGTTAAATACAGTCCTCCAGGACTGAAACATTTTTCATAACCATAACATAACTATTTACATTTGACAAATGAACAGAGTCTTAAAATGAAAAATGTACAAAAACCAGGTAAAAATGAGAAAAGGGTAACCAGCACCGGTGGATTCTGTGGCAATCTCCCGCAGGGGTGCCACACAAAGAACTCACTTGATGGCCTAAACCTTTTGCAAATTCTTAAAATGTAAAACTTTACGTTCTTCTTTTATGCTTTATTGTTTCTTTAGTTAAATCATCCTGGATCGGGAAGGAAAATAATGTGGTGAGACTGCAATATTTCTAAAGACAAGATCCGGACTTGACACACAAATCCAGGTGCTCCGTTCTCTAAAACACATAAAAAGATTGACTGCAATTTTCCTCCACTTCTAAACACCCACGCGAAGACGAGGAAACATGGTGATGCCGCGAACATTATTGGATGTGTCAGCTCGGAGGGCGAAAGGGAAATGAGAACACAATATGAGAACCCAAACCGGGACAAGTTTATACTTCTTAGTTTTTAATTTGCTTTCTTTTTAATGTCACAACATAAAAAGTAATAAAACGATTCATCAAGGGGAAGGAAAGACGATAACGTCAGGATTAAGTCAGATTCCAAAATGTTTTATTCAGAAGTTAAAGAGAATCTGTCATCAAATATTTATTGTTTGTTTCAAAGTTTTACAAAACATTTATATTTTTTTGCTCTTTGTTATTTTTCAATTGAAAATAAAAGATTCAAAACAATAATAATGATACAATAAAAGCAAAAGTGGAAGCACGGAATAGACAGACGTAGCTTCATTTATTCATCACTATTCATCAGGGAGAATACCCCATGACAGACAATATGATCAGTGATAGCAAAAACTGTCAATTAAATGTCACCTGCTTAACCCAGCAGGAAGTACGGCATCGTCTAAAAATCACTAAAATTGACAAATCCCCGGGCCCGGATGGGATACACCCCAGAGTGCTGCAGGAATTAAGTAATGTCATAGATAGACCATTATTTTTAATCTTTAAAGATTCCATAATAACAGGGTCTGTATCACAGGACTGGTGTATAGCAAATGTGGTGCCAATATTCAAAAAAGGAACAAAAACTGAACTTGGAAATTATAGGCCAGTAAGCTTAACCTCTACTGTAGGTAAAATCCTAGAGGGTTTTCTAAAGGATGCTATACTGGAGTATCTGAAGAAAAATAACCTCATGACCCAATATCAACATGGTTTTACGAGGGACCGTTCCTGTCAAACTAATCTGATAAGCTTCTATGAAGAAGTAAGTTCTGGACTGGACCAAAGAAATGCAGTGGACGTGGTGTATATGGACTTTTCAAAAGCTTTTCATACGGTGCCACAGAAAAGGTTGATACATAAAATGAGAGCAATGGGGATAGGGGAAAATATGTGTAAGTGGGTTAAGAACTGGCTTAGTGATAGGAAACAAAGTGTGGTTATTAATGGAACACTCTCAGAATGGGTCACAGTTAACAGTGGGGTACCACAGGGGTCAGTATTGGGCCCTCTTCTTTTTAACATATTTATTAATGACCTTGTAGGGGGCATACAGAGTAGAATCTCAATATTTGCAGATGACACTAAACTCTGCAGGGTAATCAATACAGAGGAGGACAATTTTATATTACAGGAGGATTTATGTAAACTAGAAGCTTGGGCTGCTAAATGGCAAATGCGCTTTAATGGGGATAAATGTAAGGTCATGCACTTGGCAGAGGAAATAAAAGGTATAATTATGTGCTTAATTGTAAAAACACTGGGCAAAACTGTCACTGAAAAAGACCTGGGTGTATGGGTAGATGACATACTCACATTTAGTGGCCAGTGTCAGGCAGCTGCTGCACAGCGGGCTGCGGGGAGAGTGATTTGCCCCACACACAGGGAAACGTATCATGCTGTGATTTCCTGTGCGTGGTGCAAATCACTCTCCCCGCAGCCCGCTGTGTAGCTGGTATCCAGGGAATACAGCGGGTTATAGGGGCTGCGTTCTGTGTTCAGGCTGCGTCTCGGGAAAATATTCTAAAATTTCAGCGGACACCACTGGAAACTTAGAATACGTCCAGTGTGACCATAGCCTTACTATAATTACTCTATACTAAATAAAAATATACAATGAAATGTATAACATATACCAGCTGTACATATATAATTATATACAGGAGATGTCCAGGTTATACCGGCTGTACATATATAATTATATACAGGAGATGTCCAGGTTATACCGGCTGTACATATATAATTATATACAGGAGATGTCCAGGTTTATACCGGCTGTACATATATAATTATATACAGGAGATGCCCAGGTTATACCGGCTGTACATATATAATTATATACAGGAGATGTCCAGGTTATACCAGCTGTACATATATAATTATATACAGGAGATGCCCAGGTTATACCGGCTGTACATATATAATTATATACAGGAGATGTCCAGGTTATACCAGCTGTACATATATAATTATATACAGGAGATGTCCAGGTTATACCAGCTGTACATATATAATTAATACAGGAGATGTCCAGGTTATACAGCTGTACATATATAATTAATACAGGAGATGTCCAGGTTATAGCGGCTGTACATATATAATAATATAAGGAGATGTCCCAGGTTATACCGGCTGTTACATATATAATTATATACAGGAGATGCCCAGGTTATACCGCTGTGTATATATAATTACATACAGGAGATGCCCAGGTTATACCAGCTGTACATATATAATTATATACAGGAGATGCCCAGGTTATACGGCTGTACATATATAATTATATACAGGAGATGTCCAGGTTATAGCGGCTGTACATATATAATTATATACAGGAGATGTCCAGGTTATACCGGCTGTTATATATAATTATATACAGGAGATGCCCAGGTTATACCGCTGTTAATATATAATTATATACAGGAGATGCCCAGGTTATACCAGCTGTACATATATAATTATATACAGGAGATGCCAGTTATACCAGCTGTACATATATAATTATATACAGGATCCCAGTTATACGCTCTACATATATAATTATATACAGGAGATGTCCAGGTTATACCGGCTGTACATATATAATTATATACAGGAGATGTCCAGGTTATACCGGCTGTACATATATAATTATATACAGGAGATGCCCAGGTTATACCGGCTGTACATATATAATTATATACAGGAGATGTCCAGGTTATACCAGCTGTACATATATAATTATATACAGGAGATGCCCAGGTTATACCGGCTGTACATATATAATTATATACAGGAGATGTCCAGGTTATACCAGCTGTACATATATAATTATATACAGGAGATGTCCAGGTTATACCAGCTGTACATATATAATTATATACAGGAGATGCCCAGGTTATACCAGCTGTACATATATAATTTCATACAGGAGATGTCCAGGTTATAGCGGCTGTACATATATGATTATATACAGGAGATGTCCAGGTTATACCGGCTGTACATATATAATTATATACAGGAGATGCCCAGGTTATACCGGCTGTGTATATATAATTACATACAGGAGATGCCCAGGTTATACCAGCTGTACATATATAATTATATACAGGAGATGCCCAGGTTATACCAGCTGTACATATATAATTATATACAGGAGATGTCCAGGTTATAGCGGCTGTACATATATAATTATATACAGGAGATGTCCAGGTTATACCGGCTGTACATATATAATTATATACAGGAGATGCCCAGGTTATACCGGCTGTGTATATATAATTACATACAGGAGATGCCCAGGTTATACCAGCTGTACATATATAATTATATACAGGAGATGCCCAGGTTATACCAGCTGTACAATATAAATTATATACAGGAGATGCCCAGGTTATACCGGCTCTACATATATAATTATATACAGGAGATGTCCAGGTTATACCGGCTGTACATATATAATTATATACAGGAGATGCCCAGGTTATACCGGCTCTACATATATAATTATATACAGGAGATACCCAGGTTATACCGGCTGTACATATATAATTATATACAGGAGATGTCCAGGTTATACCGGCTGTACATATATAATTATATACAGGAGATGCCCAGGTTATACCGGCTGTACATATATAATTATATACAGGAGATGCCCAGGTTATACCGGCTCTACATATATAATTATATACAGGAGATACCCAGGTTATACCGGCTGTACATATATAATTATATACAGGAGATGTCCAGGTTATACCGGCTGTACATATATAATTATATACAGGAGATGCCCAGGTTATACCGGCTCTACATATATAATTATATACAGGAGATACCCAGGTTATACCAGCTGTACATATATAATTATATACAGGAGATGTCCAGGTTATACCAGCTGTACATATATAATTATATACAGGAGATGCCCAGGTTATACCGGCTGTACATATATAATTATATACAGGAGATGTCCAGGTTATACCGGCTGTACATATATAATTATATACAGGAGATGTCCAGGTTATACCGGCTGTACATATATAATTATATACAGGAGATGCCCAGGTTATACCGGCTGTACATATATAATTATATACAGGAGATGCCCAGGTTATACCAGCTGTACATATATAATTATATACAGGAGATGCCCAGGTTATACCGGCTGTACATATATAATTATATACAGGAGATGCCCAGGTTATAGCGGCTGTACATATATAATTATATACAGGAGATGCCCAGGTTATAGCGGCTGTGTATATATAATTACATCAGGTCGTGGTATAAATCATTTCAGTCTCTTCTGCTCTATATTGATATGGAGTGAGCTCACGTTTTCTCTGTAATCTGCGTCCAGTTCTCGAGCTTTTTTCATATTAGCTGTAATTGAAGAGCAGCAGAGCGCGGCCAATTATGAGACCCACATTGGGGGGACTACTCTCCCCATCCTCCTCTCCTCCAGACACTTCTCATCTCTGCCGGGATCGTACAATCGTGGATTATCAGACAATATAAATCTATTTTTTTTTTCTAAATAAATATTTATTCAATGTTTAATATAAAACAAAGACATCGATCAGATTTATATGGAAATTCTGAATATTCAGTGTAAAGAGCAAAGTGTGAGATGAGGATATCTGAGCACAAGAAGTCAATGAATCACTGTCCTATATTATATAGTGTAGGCAAGAGGAAGATTAATATTGATAGAGTGTAAAATACAACAGGATCAGTAATGTAATGTATGTACACAGTGACTGCACCAGCAGAATAGTGAGTGCAGCTCTGGAGTATAATACAGGAGGTAACTCAGGATCAGTAATGTAATGTATGTACACAGTGACTGCACCAGCAGAATAGTGAGTGCAGCTCTGGAGTATAATACAGGAGGTAACTCAGGATCAGCAATGTAATGTATGTACACAGTGACTGCACCAGCAGAATAGTGAGTGCAGCTCTGGAGTATAATACAGGAGGGTAACTCAGGATCAGTAATGTAATGTATGTACACAGTGACTGCACCAGCAGAATAGTGAGTGCAGCTCTGGAGGATAATACAGGAGGTAACTCAGGATCAGTAATGTAATGTATGTACACAGTGACTGCACCAGCAGAATAGTGAGTGCAGCTCTGGAGTATAATACAGGAGGTAACTCAGGATCAGTAATGTAATGTATGTACACAGTGACTGCACCAGCAGAATAGTGAGTGCAGCTCTGGAGTATAATACAGGAGGTAACTCAGGATCAGTAATGTAATGTATGTACACAGTGACTGCACCAGCAGAATAGTGAGTGCAGCTCTGGAGTATAATACAGGAGGTAACTGAGGATCAGCAATGTAATGTATGTACACAGTGACTGCACCAGCAGAATAGTGAGTGCAGCTCTGGAGTATAATACAGGAGATAACTCAGGATCAGTAATGTAATGTATGTACACAGTGACTGCACCAGCAGAATATAGTGAGTGCAGCTCTGGAGTATAATACAGGAGGTAACTCAGGATCAGCAATGTAATGTATGTACACAGTGACTGCACCAGCAGAATAGTGAGTGCAGCTCTGGAGTATAATACAGGAGGTAACTCAGGATCAGTAATGTAATGTATGTACACAGTGACTGCACCAGCAGAATAGTGACTGCAGCTCTGGAGTATAATACAGGAGGTAACTCAGGATCAGTAATGTAATGTATGTACACAGTGACTGCACCAGCAGAATAGTGAGTGCAGCTCTGGAGTATAATACAGGAGGTAACTCAGGATCAGTAATGTAATGTATGTACACAGTGACTGCACCAGCAGAATAGTGAGTGCAGCTCTGGAGTATAATACAGGAGGTAACTCAGGATCAGCAATGTAATGTATGTACACAGTGACTGCACCAGCAGAATAGTGAGTGCAGCTCTGGAGTATAATACAGGAGATAACTCAGGATCAGTAATGTAAAGTATGTACACAGTGACTGCACCAGCAGAATATAGTGAGTGCAGCTCTGGAGTATAATATAGGAGGTAACTCAGGATCAGCAATGTAATGTATGTACACAGTGACTGCACCAGCAGAATAGTGAGTGCAGCTCTGGAGTATAATACAGGAGGTAACTCAGGATCAGTAATGTAATGTATGTACACAGTGACTGCACCAGGAGAATAGTGAGTGCAGCTCTGGAGTATAATACAGGAGGTAAGTCAGGATCAGTAATGTAATGTATGTACACAGTGACTGCACCAGCAGAATAGTGACTGCAGCTCTGGAGTATAATACAGGAGGTAACTCAGGATCAGTAATGTAATGTATGTACACAGTGACTGCACCAGCAGAATAGTGACTGCAGCTCTGGAGTATAATACAGGAGGTAACTCAGGATCAGTAATGTAATGTATGTACACAGTGACTGCACCAGCAGAATAGTGAGTGCAGCTCTGGAGTATAATACAGGAGGTAACTCAGGATCAGTAATGTAATGTATGTACACAGTGACTGCACCAGCAGAATAGTGAGTGCAGCTCTGGAGTATAATACAGGAGGTAACTCAGGATCAGCAATGTAATGTATGTACACAGTGACTGCACCAGCAGAATAGTGAGTGCAGCTCTGGAGTATAATACAGGAGATAACTCAGGATCAGTAATGTAATGTATGTACACAATGACTGCACCAGCAGAATATAGTGAGTGCAGCTCTGGAGTATAATACAGGAGGTAACTCAGGATCAGCAATGTAATGTATGTACACAGTGACTGCACCAGCAGAATAGTGAGTGCAGCTCTGGAGTATAATACAGGAGGTAACTCAGGATCAGTAATGTAATGTATGTACACAGTGACTGCACCAGCAGAATAGTGAGTGCAGCTCTGGAGTATAATACAGGAGGTAACTCAGGATCAGTAATGTAATGTATGTACACAGTGACTGCACCAGCAGAATAGTGAGTGCAGCTCTGGAGTATAATACAGGAGGTAACTCAGGATCAGCAATGTAATGTATGTACACAGTGACTGCACCAGCAGAATAGTGAGTGCAGCTCTGGAGTATAATACAGGAGATAACTCAGGATCAGTAATGTAATGTATGTACACAGTGACTGCACCAGGAGAATAGTGAGTGCAGCTCTGGAGTATAATACAGGAGGTAACTCAGGATCAGTAATGTAATGTATGTACACAGTGACTGCACCAGCAGAATAGTGAGTGCAGCTCTGGAGTATAATACAGGAGGTAACTCAGGATCAGTAATGTAATGTATGTACACAGTGACTCCACCAGCAGAATAGTGAGTGCAGCTCTGGAGTATAATACAGGAGGTAACTCAGGATCAGTAATGTAATGTATGTACACAGTGACTGCACCAGCAGAATAGTGAGTGCAGCTCTGGAGTATAATACAGGAGGTAACTCAGGATCAGTAATGTAATGTATGTACACAGTGACTGCACCAGCAGAATAGTGAGTGCAGCTCTGGAGGATAATACAGGAGGTAACTCAGGATCAGTAATGTAATGTATGTACACAGTGAGTGCACCAGCAGAATAGTGAGTGCAGCTCTGGAGTATAATACAGGAGGTAACTCAGGATCAGTAATGTATGTACACAGTGACTGCACCAGCAGAATAGTGAGTGCAGCTCTGGAGTATAATACAGGAGGTAACTCAGGATCAGTAATGTAATGTATGTACACAGTGACTGCACCAGCAGAATAGTGAGTGCAGCTCTGGAGGATAATACAGGAGGTAACTCAGGATCAGTAATGTAATGTATGTACACAGTGACTGCACCAGCAGAATAGTGAGTGCAGCTCTGGAGGATAATACAGGAGGTAACTCAGGATCAGCAATGTAATGTATGTACACAGTGACTGCACCAGCAGAATAGTGAGTGCAGCTCTGGAGTATAATACAGGAGGTAACTCAGGATCAGTAATGTAATGTATGTACACAGTGACTGCACCAGCAGAATAGTGAGTGCAGCTCTGGAGGATAATACAGGAGGTAACTCAGGATCAGTAATGTAATATATGTACACAGTGACTGCACCAGCAGAATAGTGAGTGCAGCTCTGGAGGATAATACAGGAGGTAACTCAGGATCAGCAATGTAATGTATGTACACAGTGACTGCACCAGCAGCATTCTGGCATCTCATCACTGATTGCGGCAGCGCTCCGGTGTCTCATCACTGATTGCGGTAGCGCTCCGGTGTCTCATCACTGATTGCGGTAGCGCTCCGGTGTCTCATCACTGATTGCGGTAGCGCTCCGGTGTCTCATCACTGATTGTGGCAGCGCTCCGGTGTCTCATCACTGATTGTGGCAGCGCTCCGGTGTCTCATCACTGATTGCGGTAGCGCTCCGGTGTCTCATCACTGATTGCGGCAGCGCTCCGGTGTCTCATCACTGATTGCGGCAGCGCTCCGGTGTCTCATCACTGATTGCGGCAGCGCTCCGGTGTCTCATCACTGATTGCGGCAGCGCTCCGGTGTCTCATCACTGATTGCGGTAGCGCTCCGGTGTCTCATCACTGATTGCGGCAGCGCTCCGGTGTCTCATCACTGATTGCGGTAGCGCTCCGGTGTCTCATCACTGATTGCGGCAGCGCTCCGGTGTCTCATCACTGATTGTGGCAGCGCTCCGGTGTCTCATCACTGATTGCGGCAGCGCTCCGGTGTCTCATCACTGATTGCGGCAGCGTTCCGGTGTCTCATCACTGATTGCGGCAGCGCTCCGGTGTCTCATCACTGATTGCGGCAGCGCTCCGGTGTCTCATCACTGATTGCGGCAGCGCTCCGGTGTCTCATCACTGATTGCGGCAGCGTTCCGGTGTCTCATCACTGATTGCGGCAGCGCTCCGGTGTCTCATCACTGATTGCGGCAGCGCTCCGGTGTCTCATCACTGATTGCGGCAGCGCTCCGGTGTCTCATCACTGATTGTGGCAGCGCTCTGGCATCTCCAGGTGTCGGGATGGTGCAGTTGAGCCCGGAAAACACACACACATGCAGTAACTGGCCCCCGGGGCGGTGTGTGGACCCTGAGGTAGGACCCAGGCCACAGAAGGGTGGCAGGGCAGTGTTAGAATAGAGACAGTAGAAGGAGACCAGAGGAGTAACATCGACTGTCGAGGAGTGGTAGTTGGGAGCGTAGAGGCGGTGTGGTGCCGACTTCCGTGGGTTGGAGCAATGCCACTCCTCTCACCCACGGGAGGGAAAGACTGACTGACGGAGAGAGAAGAGCCCTAGGGGTGCGGATGAGACACAGTACACCTGAATCTGATGAAACAGAGGGGTTGGTGGACCACACAGGGGTACTTTATGCCCGAGCGGTAAATCCGGAGGCCCCTGATTCCTAACGGGATCTATGGCCAAACACCTGACACATCTTGAAGAAGACAGCGGTACTAGGGAGCAGTACCCGGGAGAGTGACCTAATGGCGCTCTGGACACAAATAAGCACTCGCGGCTGTCAGTACTTGAGCCCTGTACTGTGGAGAGCGTTGAGAGCCTGGGGAGCAGAGAGACGACCCGAAGAGAGCAACTCCTTATAGCGCCTCGAGAGAGAGAGACAGACCACCAGAGACTGAGACACTTAGGGAGGACAGAAAGGGCACCAACCGTGGCCTGATTGCACTGACTGACTGGAGAAAGAGCGAACTAGACACTGTCAGGAGTCGTACCCGTTGGCTGTGTTTACACCTGAGTAAAAGTAAAGGAACTGCAGCTGTGGTGTGAGAGTATTGTTAACTAAGTGAATCTGTGCCAAGGTACGAGCCAGGGGAACCACTCCGCTGTCCTGGGGACTACGCTCAACCTGCGGGGAGTGGAACAGTCCCAGCTGCTGGTCACCGTCCCCAGGGGTTCTGAAGCAGCGGTGGCCACCCTGGCCGCATACTGCAGGTGGCATTACGAATACCCCTTATTCCCTCAGATAGAGGCTGTGACCGAGCGTAGGGACCCAGTCAGTGGCGGACCTTGACCCCAGGGGGCCCTGGTGCGGCCATGTTAAGGAGCGGGAAGGGGGGGATGCTGACGGCCGGCGGCACGGTCATGGGGGGGAGGGGGGGCTGTGGTGGATGCTGGTCCTTGGGGATTCCCTGGTGTGGTGCAGCCATGTTGAGGGCCGGTGGGGGGGGTCAGGGGTGTTTGGTGCTGCCGGCCGGGGGCACATTGCTTGTGCTTGTGGCAGCTCTCCTACCCGCTGAGCCGCGCAGTTCCCGGGAGTCAGAGGAGCAGAGGAGAGGAGGGGCGAGACCAGGCAAGGGAAGCAGGAAGCTTTCTGCTTCCCTTGCCTGACCCTCCTCTCCTCCGACGTCGGGTTACAGGGGTCGACTTGGGGCCCCCTTCAGGCTTGAAGGGGCCCCCTAGCCGGCCGGGGCCCTGGTGCAGCTGAACCAGCTGCACCACGGTAGTTCCGCCCCTGGACCCAGTATAAGAGATGCCTCATCGTGGTTAATGGGTGGTTATTGTTATAGCCATATGTATAAGCTAAGTGTCTCATTGCTTCATCTATTCTTAGCTATAATATTGTTCTATATTCGATTATATGGCTAAGTATTCCAGAGTGCCACTGTTTTTTTTTGTTACAATGTATCGTGTTTCACCTGTGCACATTACTGAGTGCCGCAGATTTCTTTCTCGTTTAGAAGCTGAGATCTGTCTGAGCTTCACGTCAGGTTATAACAGCTGGAAGGGCTCTACTGAGACCTTTGAAGGTGTGGATACTCCTGAGGCTGCAGGAGTCGGTGCAATTTTGTGATGAACTTGGAGAATCCTCGTTACATTAGTTGAGTTTGCAAACAGTATAACATTTGTTATAACTAAACTGAATTTGTAGTGGGAGAGATTGCAATGGTGCGAGCAGATGAAGGAACGCGCGGGGTCCGGTGTAGTGCAAAGTGTTCATTGAGCACTGATGGGGTTAGGACGTTGGACACAAAACGTTTCCAGAGATTCCCCCTTTGTGTTGTATCCATGTACGGTGCACATAGAGGAGCCTCGCGGGTCGGTGTGACACGCTGCCGGCGCTCCTTGTCACTTCTCATTCTAGATTATCAGATAACTGGGTGATGACATTTCTGAGTTGATTCCATCAACGTCTACATTTGGCAGAGGCACTAAACACTTTCGACCTTGGCAAAGAACGTTCTTTTGCTGTGGGTGATAAAGCTGAAGCAGATGGGGTTGGCGCCTGGCGCTGCTCTACAGGGAGGTGGTTACGACCAGTGACCGCAGCATATGTTAGCACGCAGGCAGGCAAGGAGCAGGCGGGCAAAGAGCAGGCGGGCGAGAAGCAGGAGAGTGAAGAGCAGGCGGGCGAGAAGCAGGAGAGTGAAGAGCAGGCGGGCGAGAAGCAGGAGAGTGAAGAGTAGGTGGACGAGGAGCATGAGGGTGACGAGTAGGCGGGCGAGAAGCAGGCAGGCTGGGGAAGAGCAGGGGGGCAAGGAGCAGGCAGGTGAGGAGCAGGCCGATGAGGAGCAGGCGGGCGAGGAGCAGGCAAGCAAGGAGCAGGCAGGTGAGGAGCAGGCCGATGAGGAGCAGGAGGGCGAGGAGCAGGCGAGCAAGGAGCCGGAGGGCAAGAAGCAGGATGGTGAGGAGCAGGCGGGTGAGGAGCAGGCGGGCGAGGAGCAGGCAGGTGAGGAGCAGGTGGGCAAGGAGCAGACGGGCAAGGAGCCGGAGGGCAAGAAGCAGGATGGTGAGGAGCAGGCGGGTGAGGAGCAGGCGGGCGAGGAGCAGGCAGGTGAGGAGCAGGAGGGCGAGGAACAGGTGGGTGAGGAGCAGGAGGGCGAGGAGCAGGCGAGCAAGGTGCAAATGGGCAAGAAGCAGGACAGCGAGGAGCAGGTGGGGGAAGAGCAGGAGGGCGAGGAGCAGGCAGGTGAGGAGCAGGCGGACGAGGAGCAGGCGGGCAAGGAGCAGGCGAGCAAGGAGCAGGCAGGCAAGGAGCAGAAGGGCGAGAAGCAGGAGGGCGAGAAGCAGGAGGGCGAGGAGCAGGAGGGCGAGGTGCAGGCAGGAAAGGAGCAAGTAGACGAGCAGCAGGAGGGCAAAAAGAAGACGGGCAAGGAGTAGGTGGGCGAGGAGCAGGAGAGTGAGGAATAGGTGGGCGAGCAGCAGGCGGGCAAGAGGCATATTGGCTTCTACATTAATTCTTATTCATGAACTGCCATCAGCTCAATGTAATCTCACTTATTTTTTCATCTCGTCAAGGAGTAATCCACCACAACATGGACTCTGAATCACTCATAGCCCACCAGACACAACCAGATCATTTTGGGGGCCAGATACAGAAGCATTGAACATGTTACTGTGGTGCCCTGCTCACGCAGGTAGCCACAGACTTCTCTAATGCACAGCTGGGTTTCCACAGCAGGTACTAATTACATGCATGATCTTCCACCCCGGCACAGTAGGGGGAGCTCAACTTGCTGACCTTAGGCAAGTTCCCCTATAAATACTGCTGCTGGGGGCGGAGTTAGTGAGAGTGTGCAGACGCTAGGAGAGCTGTGGTCAGTGCTGCGGTTAGGCCCGAGCCAGTGACCCGGAGTGACTCTTCTACGTCCCGCAAGCCTAAGTGGGGACAGAAGGCAAGGAGTAAAGAGCAAAAAGGGTGTGAGGAACTATTGGAAGTTTGCCCAAAGACGTACCGGACATCGGGGATCCGCACCCTGTGAGTCCAGAGAGAGGGAGCCACTCACCGCACTGTAGATCAGCACAAGGCAGTGATCAGAGCGGGTAACCTGTGGACTGCACAGGAGGAGAGAGTAAGGACAGGAAATGAGAGGAGGCCGATCTGGCTGAATGCAGACTGAGCTTCAGCTACGACAGAGGAACAGAGGAGGCCTTATACCCACTTGCTGTGGGGACCCACTGTGCACCTGGTCACCTGTAAGTGCCCTGGACATCTTTACCTGCCGTACCAACAGGGAAAAGGTAAAAGAAACTTCTACAGTGTGTGTGCGTCATTCCTCTCCGCTCCCGGTGCCCCTCATAGACTTCTCCATCATCCCCTACACCGACCTAAAATCCCACTCCAAGCTGCCCCTTTACACTACGCAGCCCCGGAGGCTCCACCTGTAGGGAGCTCAGCCATCTCAGCCGCACTACCATCTACCTCCGGCAGACTCTGACGGCGCTGGTGACCCATCACCCGGTACTACAGGTGGCGTCACAAGACAAAAACTCTTATCCCCTGTAAAAATACACTTTTTGAAGTGTCACCCAGGCCACAGGATCAGGCGCTGCCACCCGTGACATCCCAAAACAACCCATCGAGCCTGGTACCCGAGTACCCCAGGCCGTGGGGCTCGACATATCTTTCTGGCATCACGAACAGGATCCCGTGCCCGGTATTACCGGGTACTGTGTGCCGTGATTTCAACTGTATTGAGTGACTGTTAAAACCATTACTGCGCTGAAGGGCAGGAAAGAAGGGGGCGTGTCGGCCTGTAGAGCGCGAAACTGAAGCCCACCCCCCGCTCAACTGAGCATTCCCGAGTGCCGCATCCCAGTCTGAAAACTCACAAACTGTTTAACTCTTTAAGAACTGGCTGTAATTCACAACATGTCGGCCTCCTCCAGCAACGACGAAAGTGCGTTCGCTGACCCTAGGAATTACCCGGAAGGACCTATGGCTGCCTCCAGTAGCACTGCCAGCGCCACCGGCCCCCTTGGCGCAGTCACCCCAATAATGCCGATCTCACTCCCATACATCCCGAGTGCCAAATGGTTGCCCCAGTATGATAGACACCCTGATACGCTGGATGCTTTCAGGAGAAAAAATCACCAGCGTCCTACATATGTATGCAATGAGTGGTCAACAGTGCGCCACCGTGCTACTCGGACAGTTAACTGGCGCAGCAGAAAAAGAGAAGAGAGTGCGTCCTGGTCTGCCGCTGAATACAGATCAGCCTCTGCTATATTTAATAAACTGAGAGCTACTTTCGAGGAGTGCAATGAGGCTGATATACGCATGCGCTTCCATCACTGCTACCAGAGGCCGAGGGATGACATCAGAGCTTACGCCTGGCGCCTGGAAGAAGCATTGCGTGCCCTTACACATGTCAGCCCCACCAGTGTACCCGATGAAAACAAACTCCTGATTGAACAATTAACTCGGGGACTGCTATCCCCTGAGGACAGTAAGACTGTACGTCGGTGATCATTGAGCAATCCAGAAGCTGACTTCAACACCCTGAAGGCGATGGCCATCGAGGATTTAAGGCCGGTAGAGACTCATAAAGCTGCTATTAAAAGGTGGTGCAGTGGTGAGGTGCAGGCTACCCTGAAACACATACCGTGTCTACAGCCATGCACAATGTACAATCTGCTCAGCCTGACAAGTATGATTCCCTGAGAGCTGAGATGCGACAGATGAATAAAAATATCAATAAACTGATGGACGCTCTGCAGTTACAGCAAAACAAACAGCCAGTGCCAAGACCCCAGCTGCTGATTCAACTCACCGACAGTCCGGAGGATGTACCCTGGATGAGAGCCAAGCAAGCCACAGCGTACCGAGGAAGAACTGACTCACCGCGGCCAGCAGACTCCGGTTTAGACAGGCGATTCTTCTTCCCTCCTTGTCACGGGTGGTCCGCGCCTGCCGGTAGTGGGGCCCGGTGTAGTGCAGATCAAAAGTGAAGACGTCTTGGTGGAACAGATTAAAAGGGGTTTAATTTGTTTTCTTCGTGACGCCACCTATGAGTAGTTCGGTAAGGGCTACCGACGCTGCGGGACCCCCGGGGGATGGACAGCAGCAAGATGTTACGCTCCCCACAGGCTGAGCGGTGATCCCCGGAGGCTGGAGCTGCTCAAGATGTTGTGCGGCAGCTGCGGTTACCTTATTGTGCGGACGGATAGTTCATAAGGAAGCACGGACACAGATAGTCTCTGCAACGGGTCTTTACTGTAACCAGCAGGCAGTACATGGCATACAGTGGTTGAGTAGTAGACCGGGGGGACTCAGCAGCGATAGTGTTCCTCAGAGATCCGCAAGTGTTCCTCCATTCTACCTATTTAGTTCATTTTGCCAGCGTCGCCCAGGAATACCAGGTCGGGTACGGGGAGGCTGCTTCAATGCCCTATCCATGATGTACGTCCTGGATGCTTTGGGGAGCCTTGGATCCCTCAGTGGGTACACCGCTGGTTAGACGACTGGAAACTGACTGGTGGTGGGGTGCTCCTATAAAGCTGATCCTCCACTCTTCTGGTTCGCGTGGCAGAGGTGAACTGCTGCCAGCTTCGGTACCAGTGAACCGGCTGTGAGGTGTGGGCACGGGAGTCTTTTGGGAACCCGTGTAGATATGCCCAATCCCGGTGGTTAAGGCCTCAGGTGCTGACACCCGACCGGTGACGGCCCAGGGGCCCGCACGGGGTGCGGAGCCCCCGCTCCTCTCCAAGTTCTGTGTTCTAGGCTTTGCTCTAGGTTCCACACTCTAGATTGTTGTGTGTTCTACTAAACTACCCTAACACTCCACCCACCAGGACCTATGATTGGTCCCCTGTTCTAGGTGTTGCATGTTGGGTTGGATCTCCAAGTTAACTATTTCATTGCTGAGTCAGAGGATATTGCGGCTGCATTTGTGGCTGCAATACCCTCCTGTGACGCACTCGTTGCGGGGCGCCACACTCCCCCTTGGTTGAATATGCTTGTCCCCAAGCGTCACACTACTCACATTACAGAGGTTTTTATATTTTACAACAGGTAATACACTTTTATTAATGACAAGTCATATATGCATAAAAGTGAAAAGGTAAGTAAACAGGTTAACACATTACGCGGACCCGGCGGGCGGTCGGCTGTCCTTAGAATAAAAGTTCAGGCTGTAGCCGCCAAGTCGCGGTGTTACAGTGCAAACGGGAAGAAGTCTCTTTTAATAGCAAAGTTCAAACAACAACTCAAGTCACTGATGAATAGCAGTGTTCCGGACTCGTATAGCGAACCACCCATCACTGCATATATGTCGCTCATAGGTTACTATGTCCCCTCTATACAAGTCTCGACTTGGATGACCTCGCGGTAGGTGCGATTCCACATCACGGCGCCCCACAAACACTTCGGTACTCACACCCTCCTCCCTTACGAATCCCCACCCGGTGGACAAGTTAAATGTGCTTACCCACCCGGTCTTACGGAATTGTTCAGGCAATGGAGATTGGCGGCGGGCCTCGGCGCGAGCCTGCATGTTGGCTTGCAGTCGATGGTGCCACTCGTCTCTCCGAATACGACGTACCTCTTCGTCGGAGTGATGCGGCGTGTGGATAAAGTCACTACGGCGTGCTGGTTGTTGAACCGCTCGAGATTGGTGGGCAGTCTGGAATGGAGCCCGGTTCAACGGAACCGGAGAAGATACTGTTGCGGCGGCACCCGACCAGTGCACCCGAGCTGATCGCCCGGCAGAAGGGTTCCTTGTGTCTCCCCAGGCGAACCCGGTGTAGAGATCCTCAGGTGAACTGTAGGTCTCCTCGTCATCCTCCTCGACCTCCTCGATGACTACGTTGGGCTGCTCGGCTGGCGAAGACGATGGGATGGAATCCTCTGGATCGGTGGGTGGCTGTGCTGCAAAGTTCTCGTCTGGGTCGTTGTGCAGGACTTCCAGGCTGCCTGCCTCTTCTTCTGTAGCAGCGGGAAGTGGTGTTTCAATCCCGGTCACCAGGTAGGCCCCTGTAGTTGCAGAGGAGGCCTCCGGTTCAGGGGAGAAACAGGCGACTGTCTCGGTATTGTGGAAACTAGTCGCGGGTTCCGCAGGTGGAACCAGGTAGAGATCGGCTTCTTCGTGGGAGCATATTGGAAGCTCCGGCTCTGGAACGGGGTCGGCTGCGGTTTCGTCCGCTGGAACGGGTCGAGCTGTGGTCCTCACAGGAATGATACAGTCTATGGGCTCCGGTGACGAAGCAGGACAGGTGGTGGGCGACGGTGAGGCTGTTGAAAAGCTGGCGATGTCGTCTGGGCTTGGAGAAGCGGTACCCGGTCGGCTCTGCTGCATCGCATGATGGAGTCTTCTGCCTAGGGTCGCGCTCCAGCTGCGAATCGTCCACTCCACTGTCTCAAGTAGTCGCACCCGGAGGTCTTGTAGAGCCTCTAGCCAGAAGTCGGGGTTGCCGTCTATGGTAAGGGCAGGATCCGGACCACGATGAGGAGGGGGGTCAACTCACTCCTGGGCTTGCACGTGGTGGCTTCTTGTGGCGGGAATGCCATCTTGGGCGCCATCTTGACCCAATGGTGAAAAGGCGGGAAAGTTCTTTTAGGGACGAACAAAGTCCAATTGTAGACAATAAAGTCCAGTTTAAGCACAATATACCCGTTGGGTAACGGGCCTGCTCGTATCCTGTTCGTGACGCCATTTTCTGACTCACCGCGGCCGGCAGACTCCGGTTTAGACAGGCGATTCTTCTTCCCTCCTTGTCACGGGTGGTCCGCGCCTGCCGGTAGTGGGGCCCGGTGTAGTGCAGATCAAAAGTGAAGACGTCTTGGTGGAACAGATTAAAAGGGGTTTAATTTGTTTTATTCGTGACGCCACCTATGAGTAGGTTCGGTAAGGGCTACCGACGCTGCGGAACCCCCGGGGGATGGACAGCAGCAAGATGTTACGCTCCCCACAGGCTGAGCGGTGATCCCCGGAGGCTGGAGCTGCTCAAGATGTTGTGCGGCAGCTGCGGTTACCTTATTGTGCGGACGGATAGTTCATAAGGAAGCACGGACACAGATAGTCTCTGCAACGGGTCTTTACTGTAACCAGCAGGCAGTACATGGTATACAGTGGTTGAGTAGTAGACCGGGTGGACTCAGCAGTGATAGTGTTCCTCAGAGATCCGCAAGTGTTCCTCCATTCTACCTATTTAGTTCCTTTTGCCAGCGTCGCCCAGGAATACCAGGTCGGGTACGGGGAGGCTGCTTCAATGCCCTATCCATGATGTACATCCTGGATGCTTTGGGGAGCCTTGGATCCCTCAGTGGGTACACCGCTGGTTAGACGACTGTAAACTGGCTGGTGGTGGGGTGCTCCTGTGAAGCTGCTCCTCCACTCTTCTGGTTCGCGTGGCAGAGGTGAACTGCTGCCAGCTTCGGTACCAGTGAACCGGCTGTGAGTGTGGGCACGGGAGTCTTTTGGGAACCCGTGTAGATATGCCCAATCCCGGTGGTTAAGGCCTCAGGTGCTGACACCCGACCGGTGACGGCCCAGGGGCCCGCACGGGGTGCGGAGCCCCCGCTCCTCTCCAAGTTCTGTGTTCTAGGCTTTGCTCTAGGTTCCACACTCTAGATTGTTGTGTGTTCTACTAAACTACCCTAACACTCCACCCACCAGGACCTATGATTGGTCCCCTGTTCTAGGTGTTGCATGTTAGGTTGGATCTCCAAGTTAACTATTTCATTGCTGAGTCAGAGGATATTGCGGCTGCATTTGTGGCTGCAATACCCTCCTGTGACGCACTCGTTGCGGGGCGCCACAGAACCACCGACCGCTACAGCTCCACTGGGGAGCCCATCTGCCGCCGCTGTAACCGCACCAGTCACATCGCCAGGAGCTGTCCTTTAAACGGGCAGTCCCTGGGGGCCGGGGCCAAACCTCAGGATTAGATAAACAGGGCCCAGCCACCTGGTGCAAGACCTTCATCGGACAGAGGCCGTTTCTGTCCATTGTACTGGATGGCATCCCGACACCTGCTCTGCTGGACACCGGGTCACAGGTGACCCTCGTCCCCTATATCCTTTATAAGAAGTATTGGGCTGATGCAGAACTGAAACAGCCTGAAATAGACCTTGTTCTTCATGCATCCAATGGTGATCCAATCACTGTGATGGGGGTTAGAGAAGTGCCCATAAAGGTGGGGAGGGTGGAACTGCAGAACCAAGGGGTCCCAGTAATGCAAATGATCCTTATGTTATACTGGGTACAAATGTTGTTAGCAATTGCATGGAGGAAGTCTTGTGTTTGCTTCAACAGATCGCAGACACTGCCAGACCTGGTCAGAGGAAGGTTCTCCAGCGTGAGATCAGAGCCATCCTGCATCAACAACAGGTAACAGTTACAGGTGGTGAAATTGGTACTGCACGGGTGACAGACCCGATATCTATTGTGATACCCCTAATGAGTGAAATGATGATTTGGTGTCGATCAGCTATAGGTCTGAGAGGGCAGGACTATCAGGCATTAGTGGAGCCCGTCAGCACAGAGCACAGACCTACACTGTTGACAGCCAGGGGGGTGGTGGATGTACACAATGGGAGAGTACCTGTTTGCATCTTAAATTGTGGCAGTGAGGAGGTTAAATTACCCAGGTATACCACAGTTGCTAAATTATACACAGTCAGCAACAACGAGATCCAAGCAGTGCCCACAAGGGCAAAACCTGATCAAACAATCGGGCCACTGGAGGACTGGTGCCAGCAGCTCCATGTCAGAACTGACACCACTCCTGTGTACGAAAAGCAAGGTGTGTACCGGGTAGCCCAAGAATTTGAACAAGTCTATAGTAAGCATCCACTTGACTTTGGTAGGATAAAAGAGGTACAACATCACATCCCCACGGGTACACATCCACCAATCAAAGAGCAGTACAGGCCTATTCCACCTGTATATTATCAGAAAGCCAAAGAAATGTTACAGGACATGAAGGACGCAGGGTTTATCGAGATAGCTGTAGTCCCTGGGCAGCTCCATTAGTCCTAGTCAGGAAAAAGGATGGCAGTATGAGAATGTGTGTAGACTATAGGCAAATAAACCGCGTAACACACAAGGATGCTTACCCGTTACCTCGTATAGAGGAATCCTTAGCTGCGTTGAAGTCTGCCAATTACTTCTCTACCTTAGATCTCACTAGTGGGTATTGGCAGGTGTCCATAGCCGAGGAAGACAGAGAGAAGACAGCATTCACAACACCTATGGGCCTATGTGAATTCAACAGCATGCCCTTTGGACTATGTAATGCACCCGGAATCTTCCAGCGATTGATGGAGAGTTGCCTGGGACATAAAAACTTTGAGACAGTACTACTCAACCTGGATGATGTGATCGTGTACTCTAAGACCTATGGGAAACACTTCATATATCTAGCAGAGGTGTTTGAAGCTCTGGCTAAATATGGGATAAGCTAAAACCATCTAAATGCCACCTGTTGAAGCCAAGAGTACAGTACCTGCGACACATTGCCAGTGCCGAATGCATGACCCCTGATCCAGACAAGGTGACAGCAATCAAGGAGTGACCAGAACTCAAGACCTAAAAGGAAGTACGTCAATTCCTGGGTTTGGTGGGCTACTATAGGAGGTTCATAAAGGAGTACACTAAGAAGGCTGCTCCCTTGCAAGACATCCTAGTAGGCCAACCCACGAAGGGCAAGTCTAAGGTTTCTCCGTGGAAGTGGGGTAAGGAACAAGAGGAAGTGTTCCAGACGATGAAAGAAGCCCTGACAGGAGAAGAAATCCTTGCTTACCTGGACTACAACCTGCCTTTCCTGCTGTACACGGACGCCAGCAATGTGGGACTTGGAGCCGTCCTTTCCCAAAAGCAAGGCGGCAAAGTAAGGGTGATCACCTATGCCAGTAGGAAGCTGCGTCCCACAGAGAGGAACCCAGAGAACTACAGTTACTTCAAGCTGGAGTTCCTAGCTTGGTCTGGGCCGACACCGAGAGGTTCAAACACTATCTGGCCTCTAGCAAGTTTACAGCCTACATGGATAGCAATCCGCTGACCCACCTGCAGACTGCGAAGTTGGGAGCCATAGAGCAGAGATGGATGGCCCGATTTTCCAACTACCAGTTTATCATCAAGTACCTGGCTGGGCACCAGAACGGAAACGCGGACGCTTTAGCCAGGATGCCTCACCTGTCAGATGAGGGTGTAGATGAAGATGAGCTGGAAGAAGTGGAGATACCTGCCTTCCATCAACTAAGAGTAACCCAGTGCCAGCAAACCCGTCAAGACACTCCTGCAAGAATGGTGAACCCGTTGCCCCAATTCGGTTGGAAAGAGGTGCAGGACAATGACCTGGCTGTCAGTTTGATCAAACAACTGATAACCCAGGAGTCAGCAAAGTTGCCAGAAAATCCCCAACCTGAAGTCAAACATCTATGGAGCGAGCGGAGTAAGCTGGTCAAATACCAGGAGAAGCTTTGTCGGAGGTACATCAACCCAAGAACACACAAGATGGTCTGGCAAATCATCGTGCCAAAATCAGAAATCCAGGTGGTCCTGAACGCCTATCACAACCAGACTGGTCACTTTGGATGGAAGAAGCTAAAGATGCTACTGAGGGATAGGTTCTTTTGGGTCGGCATTTGGACATCCATTGAAAGATGGTGTGAGAACCGTAAACCCTGCAGCCTGAGAAGAAAGGACTTACAGAGCCAGAAAGCACAGCTCCAGCCCATCGTGACAAAACAACCTCTGGAAATCGTAGCCTTGGACCACGTAAAACTTACTCCAAGTAGAACTGGCTACACTTATGCATTGACCATGGTGGATCATTACTCGAGATTCTTAATGGTTGCCCCCCTAAAAGACTTGACAGCTGCCAATGTTGCTAAAACGTTCCAGAATGTATTCTGCAGACCATTGGGATACCCGGAACAGGTCCTCACAGACCAAGGATCAGCCTTCGAAGCAGAGATCTTCCAAGAGTTCTGCCACATGTATGGGTGCAAAAAGATCAGAACAACCCCATATCATGCCCAAGTCAACGGACTCTGTGAGAAAATGAACGGCATCATCATTGACATGCTGAAGATCTTACTCAAAGAAACCAATGGCCGGAAAAACTACCAGACTTGGTTGATATGTACAACCACATTCCAGTAAGTTCCACCAACTGTACACCAGCTTACCTGACGAGAGCCTGCACAGGAAAGTTATCCGTAGACTAGGAACTCGGTGTAGTCGATTCCAAAGCAGAAGACACAATTCCCAATTGGAACGCCCATCGCCTCGAACGATACAAAATGGTTCAAGCCTGTGTCGAGGATAACCTGGAGAAAGCCCGTGAAAAGCAAGAAAGGGACCATAACAAACACGCTCCAGCAGAACCAATAACATCTGGAAGTATTGTCCCAAACACAAACTGGACGATCAGTGGGAACAAGAACCCTACGTTCTACTAGATTCTGGATATGACAATGACAAAGTATGTCTTATCAGTAAGAACGGTGGAAAAACCACTCAAACTGTGTCCAGAAACCACATTAAAAAGTGTCTCAAGTTCCTCCAACTCAACCAATCCAACAGTCGGAACCAGTACAAGAACAAAGTTCAAGTGAAGAACCAAAGGAGAAGGTAATCTCAACCATTTTAGGAGATTTCCCAGAAGATTGGCTTCAACAAGATGGAGCCATCCTAGTGCCTTTAATGAATTTCTACCAGCCCAGGGGCGGACCGTCACCCCCGGGGGCCCTGGTGCAGGAGAGGACCCGGGGGGGCGGGGCAACTGGCCGTCAGCGCGGCCCAGGGGGGCGGGGCTAATGGCCGTCGGCGCGGCCCGGGGGGAGGGGTTCCGCTGGCCGTCGGCGCGGCCCGGAAAGGGGGGGTGAGGGTGCCGCTGTGAGCCGCACTGTGCCGCAGGGAGCCGCAGGCGCGATGCTCTCCTACCTGGGAGCCGCGCGGAAGTATTCTAGGAGCCGGAGGAGCAGAGGAGAGGAGGGGCGGGATCAGGCAGGGGAAGCAGGAAGCTCTCTGCTTCCATTGCCTGACCCTCCTCTCCTCTGGCTGCGGCTTGCGGGGTTCGGCTGGGGGCCCCCCTCCAGTCTTGAAGGGGCCCCCAGTTGGTCGGGGCCCTGGTGCAGCTGCACCAGCTGCACAAGTGTAGTTCCGCCCCTGTACCAGCCCCAAGAAGAGATGGTACAAAGGAATCAGGAAGAAATACCCATTGCCAGAGAATCTGAGATGCTACAATCGGTACAACCTGCTAGCCCTGTAGTGAGACTAAGGTCACGCAGACACTTGCCTTACATACCTGCACCAAGCTCTCCACTAGAAGCATCACCTGAGACCGTGACACCTGTAGTGCGTAGATCACAGAGAAACACACAAGGTCAATCCCCTTCTAGGTAAGGAGAGTGGGCACAGTAAATGCAAGGTAGAACACACTAAAAAAGTAACATGTAAATAGCAGTTGTAAAATAATAATGTAAATAGTAGAGTATAAAAGGGTAAAGAGTAGGCCAAAAACCAGGTACACAACACCAAAAGAGGGGTGAGTGGAGTTGGCGTAAGGAGCTGTCTAGGGAGAGTAAAAACTTGGCCAAGAGGTGACCCCAGGGCCAGGAGGCCTACAGCACTTATGACCGGTAGAGGCCCCTATAGTACCTAGGACTCCTATGCCGAAAACAAAACACGCGTAGCAAATGTTCTTGTGTATTTTGCACTGTTGAGCCTACAGACACTTTACCTGTAAGGAATTGTTGAACTTTTGAAAGACTTTTCCCCTTTGAACTTTTTTCCCGGATTATAATTTGAAAGGACCATGGTTACAGGACTGGTGTAACAACAAACTTCTTTTTCTTCTTCAAAGCCTGCGGTGAATGGACTAGCACCATATGGACTTACCTGTTTTCAATTTTTCCAATATTTTTCAATGTTTTTTTGTAAATGTTTATATTTTGAGACGTTGTAAATATGTTACCTGTTATTCTTGTTAATAATTGTTATCCCTTTTGTTTAAACACAAAAAAATGCTCAGTCCAGGAGTACTGAAATTACCTAGGGGGGTACGTGGCGCCCTGCTCACGCAGGTAGCCACAGACTTCTCTAATGCACAGCTGGGTTTCCACAGCAGGTACTAATTACATGCATGATCTTCCACCCGGCACAGTAGGGGGAGCACCACTTGCTGACTTTAGGCAAGATCCCCTATAAATACTGCTGCTGGGGGAGGAGATAGTGAGAGTGTGCAGACGCTAGGAGAGCTGCGAAGACGTCCTGGTGATCGGTGCCGCGGTTAGGCCCGAACCAGTGACCCAAAGTGGCCCTTCTGACGTCCGCAAGCCTAAGTGGGGACAGAAGGCAAGGAGTAAAGAGTAAAAAGGAAGTGAGGAACTAGTGGAAGTTCGCCCTCAGATGTACCGGACATCGGGGATCCGCACCTGTAGGATACTCCAGGACTACAGAAAACCCAGTCGCACCGTGGAGACTTCAGTCACCCGGTTCCCCTTTGAGTCCAGAGAGAGAGAGCCAGACACCGCAGTGTAGCGCAGCACAAGGCAGTAATCAAGAGCGGGTAACCCGTGGACCGCACCAGAGGAGAGAGCAGAGACAGGAAGAGAGAGGAGGCCGGTCTGGCTGCATGCAGACTGGGCTTCAGCTACCACAGAGGAACAGAGGAGGCCTTATACCCACTTGCTGTGGGGACCCACTGTGCATCTGGTCACCTGTAAGTGCCCTGGACATCTGTACCTGCCATGCCAACAGTAAAAAGGTAAAAGAAACTTCTACAGTGTGTGTGCGTCATTCCTCTCCGCTCCCGGTGCCCCTCATAGACTGCTCCATCATCCCCTACACCGACCTAAAATCCCACTCCAAGCTGCCCCTTTACACTACACTGCCCAGGAGGACCTGCCCTACCTGTAGGGAGCTTTGCCAACTTAGCCACACTACCATCTACCTCCGGCAGACTGTGACGGCGCTGGTGACTCATCACCCGGTACTACAGGTGGCGTCACAAGACAAAAACTCTTATTCCCTGTAAATATACCCTTTTTGAAGTGTCATCCAGTCCACGGGATCAGG
>JARQOC010000001.1:623993778-624072668 GCA_033576535.1 Allobates femoralis | reverse complement strand
TACTATAATACTGCTCCTATATACAAGAATATAACTATTATAATACTGCTCCTATGTACAAGAATATAAGTACTATAATACTGCTCCTATATACAGGAATATAACTACTATAATACTGCTCCTATATACAAGAATATAACTACTATAATACTGCCCCTATATACAAGAATATAACTACTATAATACTGCCCCTATATACAAGAATATAACTACTATAATACTGCTCCTATGTACAAGAATATAACTACTATAATACTGCCCCTATATAGAAGAATATAACTACTATAATACTGCTCCTATATACAAGAATATAACTACTATAATACTGCTCCTATGTACAAGAATATAACTACTATAATACTGCACCTATATACAAGAATATAACTACTATAATCCTGCCCCTATGTACAAGAATATAACTACTATAATACTGTTCCTATATACAAGAATATATCTACTGTAATATGCTCCTATATACAAGAATATATACTACTATAATACTGCTCCTATATACAAGAGTATAACTACTATAATACTGCTCTTATATACAAGAATATAACTACTATAATACTGCTCCTATGTACAAGAATATAACTACTATAATACTGCTCTTATATACAAGAATATAACTACTATAATACTGCTCCTATATACAAGAATATAAATACTATAATACTGCTCCTATATACAGGAATATAACTACTATAATACTGCTCCTATATACAAGAATATAACTACTATAATACTGCTCCTATATACAAGAATATAACTACTATAATACTGCCCATATACAAGAATATAACTACTATAATACTGCCCCTATGTACAAGAATATAACTACTATAATACTGCCCCTATATACAAGAATATAACTACTATAATGCTGCCCCTATATACAAGTATATAACTACTATAATACTGCTCCTATATACAAGAATATAACTACTATAATACTGCCCCCTATATACAAGAATATAACTACTATAATACTACCCCCTATATACAAGAATATAACTACTATAATACTGCTCCTATGTACAAGAATATAACTACTATAATACTGCCCTATATACAAGAATATAACTACTATAATACTGCTCCTATATACAAGAATATAACTACTATAATGCTGCCCTATATACAAGAATATAACTACTATAATACTGCCCCTTTGTACAAGAATATAACTACTATAATACTGCCCCTATGTACAAGAATATAACTACTATAATACTGCACCTATATACAAGAATATAACTACTATAATCCTGCCCCTATGTACAAGGATATAACTACTATAATACTGTTCCTATATACAAGAATATATCTACTATAATACTGCTCCTATATACAAGAGTATAACTACTATAATACTGCTCTTATATACAAGAATATAACTACTATAATACTGCTCCTATATACAAGAATATAACTACTATAATACTGCTCCTATATACAAGAATATAACTACTATAATACTGCTCCTATGTACAAGAATATAACTACTATAATACTGCCCATATACAAGAATATAACTACTATAATACTGCCCCTTTGTACAAGAATATAACTACTATAATACTGCCCCTATGTACAAGAATATAACTACTATAATACTGCCCCTATATACAAGAATATAACTACTATAATGCTGCCCTATATACAAGAATATAACTACTATAATACTGCTCCTATATACAAGAATATAACTACTATAATACTGCCCCCTATATACAAGAATATAACTACTATAATACTGCTCTATGTACAAGAATATAACTACTATAATACTGCTCCTATATACAAGAATATAACTACTATAATACTGCCCCTATACACAAGAATATAACTACTATAATACTGCTCCTATATACAAGAATATAAACTACTATAATGCTGCCCCTATATACAAGAATATAACTACTATAATACTGCCCTTTGTACAAGAATATAACTACTATAATACTGCCCTATATACAAGAATATAACTACTATAATAATGCCCCTATGTACAAGAATATAACTACTATAATACTGCTCCTATGTACAAGAATATAACTACTATAATACTGCTCCTATGTACAAGAATATAACTACTATAATACTGCCCCTATATACAAGAATATAACTACTATAATACTGCTCCTATATACAAGAATATAACTACTATAATACTGCTCCTATATACAAGAATATAACTACTATAATACTGCTCCTATATACAAGAATATAACTACTATAATACTGCTCCTATATACAAGAATATAACTACTATAATACTGCCCCTATGTACAAGAATATAACTACTATAATACTGCTCCTATGTACAAGAATATAACTACTATAATATTGCCCCTATATACAAGAATATAACTACTATAATACTGCTCCTATATACAAGAATATAACTACTATAATACTGCTCCTATATACAAGAATATAACTACTATAATACTGCCCCTATATACAAGAATATAACTACTATAATACTGCCCCTATATACAAGAATATAACTACTATAATACTGTCCCTATATACAAGAATATAACTACTATAATACTGTCCCTATATACAAGAATATAACTACTATAATACTGTCCCTATATACAAGAATATAACTACTATAATACTGCCCCTATATACAAGAATATAACTACTATAATACTGCTCCTATATACAAGAATATAACTACTAGAAATCTACGGTAGTATCAGAGATAAAACACTTCCATAGCGCAACACATCAACTGCCAGGAAATCTGCAAAGGACACCATTGTTGTGGTCAGTCTTACTCCATGACGCAGTCTTCTGCAAACATAGACTAAAATGAATAAGACATAAAATTGCTTCTAAATTATAATGAAGCCAGATATAAAATATTAACACTTACACCCATATTTCTGTAATGTATTCTCCTGTCTGTTCACTCTACAATGTTAAGGATCCTGCAGCCGCAGAGATCGGTGCCGAATCCTATTTGTTGGGAGATATTTGACAATAGTAACGGAGCGGTGACATTATTAAGATTGACGCCTGCACAATCCGCTCTCGCGGATTCAACGGTTAATTAAATTTCATTTGACAAAAGTGTTTGATTTGTCCTTTTCTCGTTTCCTTTAGAGACATAAAGTTGTAGTTTAATCATTTTCTGCAGCTTCATCACTTTATCGGCGGCGTCCTTGACACGGTGTTATCGCACAGCAGCTGCCCACGGGCTTTTAATTTTTTATTTATGTGAGGACAGAGGAAATTTAGCAATTCTTTCTGGAATACCATTTATTGCAATTTATTTGGAAAGGCAGGTTCTTATTCACAATGATATCTCCAAGGAGCGGAGTATGGGAGACGGTTCTGGGCGGCTGCATTCAGCAATTCAGCGGACTTTACTGTATATTGAAGTGCATCCGACTGTGATGGATCTTTCTCTTGTTATTTTATGTCTTTTATTTTTACTTTGTCTTTTGAAATAAAGATTTTCATTGACGCCTTTCCCTTGCAGTATCATCAATGACCACCTGGGGTGCTGCTAAAATGACTCCTATTACCAATTAGAAGGAGAAACTCTATAGACCGCCATCTTTTGGTGGATATATTTGTTGCATTAAGTACCGTACATACTTGACTGCAGCATCCTCCTGTCTTCCTGTCCCGGCATCTGTTCATTTGACATCATTGTCCTGTGCTGCTCACAAGATCAGCTGCCGGCAGAGAGAGAAGGATGCTGCGGTGCTGGGAGCGATGGGGAGGTGAGTTAAATCGTCCATCACCAGAATATTCAATGCTTCCCACCACAATGATGATGTGCGGGAAGTAGTAAACATACACACACATGATCGCCGCAGCCGCTGAACATGTAGTCACTCATTAGGCTCATGTAACATTCACTGCATCCCCCTGTCCATAACCTCTCAGCACTTAAGCCTGTGCTAAGAGGTGGGGTGGGGGAGTAACGTATGTTACATTAGCCTAGCAGCTGCAGCCAGGGGCGATGTGTGTGGATATTTTTTGCTTCCCATGTATCATCTTTTGCATTGGAACCTCTTGAAAGACGATCTAACCAGGGGCGGACCTACCGTGGTGCAGCTGGAGCAGCTGCACCAGGGCCCCGAGCAGCTAAAGGGCCCCTCAAGCCTGCAGGGGGGCCCCCAGCCTACCCCCATGACAGGTGGCAGAGTAGAGGGAGTTAACCAAGGGAAGCTTCCTGCTTTCCCTGGCTGAGCTTGCCCCTCCTCTCCTCTGCTGCCCGGCTCCTAGCGCGGCTCCCAGTGCGGCTCGCACAACGCAGGTAGGAGAATCCGCACACATAGCCTCGCTTACCGCCGTTGCCTGGCAGCACCGACCCCAAGTTCCCCCCCAGGCGTTCCTCGCCGACCGTCCGACAGCACCCCTCACCATCATCTGCTGCTGCACCAGGGCCCCCGGGATGCAAGGTCCGCCACTGGATCTAACTCACTTCACCATCAGTGTCAGCACCGTAGTGTCCTCCTGTCTTGTTCCTGCATCTGAACATGTGAGTGGCACATACAGCAATGACATCATTGTCTTGCTCCGCTCATGTGATCAGTTGCCGGCACAGACTGGAGGACGCCGCAGTGCTGAGAGCGACGGGCAGGTGAGTTATGTCATCCTTCGCCGGGATATTCACTGCTTCCCATGCTAATAATGATTATGTTGGAAGCAGTCACACACATGATCGCTGCAGCCACTGATCATGTGTGCTCACTCATTAGGCTCATGTAATATCACACTGTATCCCCTTGCCCATTACCTCTCAGCACTGAAGCAGGTGCTGAGAGGTGGGTGGGGGGAGTGGCGCATGTTACATTAGCCTAATGAGTGGGCGCACTTATTAGTGGCTGCAGTGATCATGTGTGTGGATGTTAATTGCTTCCCACACATCATCATTGGGGTGGGAAGCAGTGAATATCCCGGTAATAGACGATCATAGTCACTCCTCATTGCTCTCAGCACTGTGGCGTCCTCCTGTCTTGTCCCTGCATCTGATTATGTGAGTGGCGCGTGCAGTAATGACGTCATTGTCCTGCTCATCTGATATGTTACCGATAGAGACAGAAGGACGCCGCAGTACGGGGAGGTGAGTATGATCATCCATCGCAGGGATATTCACTGCTTCCCACACTAAAGATGATACATGGGATGCAGTGAATATTCACACACATCACCCCTAGTTGCAGCCGCTGATCAAGTGCGCCTGCTCATTATGCTAATGTAACATGTGTTGCTCACCCCGCCCATCTCTCATTAACGTCTTCAGTGCTGAGAGATGATGGACAGGGAGATGCAGAGTGTATTACATTAGCCTAATGAGTGGGTGCACATATAACATGATCAGCGGCTGAAGCTGCAGCCAGGGGAGATCATCTGTGTGGATATTCACTCCTTCCCATGCATCATGGATGATTTTACTCACCTTCCCATCGCTTCCAGCACCACGGCGTCCTTCTGTCTGTGCCGGCAACTGATCATGTGAGCAGAGCAGGACAGTGACTTGATCTGGGAGCAATGGGGAGGTGAGTTAAGTTGTTTAGTTTTTTTGGGATAGATATCATACTTTTTGAGTTACAATAATTTGATGGATAGCTCGATGGTGGGGAAATTATTCTATAGATGGAATGAAGGATTATTAAGGACAATCAAGATGAAAAGCTCAAACATGGGATGGCTTCTCAACACAAAGAAGACAAAGATTCTGACTACTGCCAGCTACGAACAGGACACGTGAGGTGGATGGCGACAAAATGGAAGTGGCAAAGACTTCAACCTACTCAATCAATGATCTCTCAAGATGCAGCAATGACACCGGAAGTCAAAAGGAGAAAAGCTATGGGAAAATGAGCAGTGAAGTCACTGGTCTTCACATCATGGGACATTTCACTGGTGATGAAGACACGGCTCGTACATAGTCTGGTCTATTCTGTAGTAACATTTCACTGGTGATGAAGACACGGCTCTTACATAGTCTGGTCTATTCTGTAGTAACATATGGAAGTGACACCTGGATGATGAAGAAACAAGACAGAAGAAGAATCAACACCTTCATAATGTGGAGCTGGAGAAGGAGGTTATCAATACCATGGATGAAAGAAGAACAAACACATCAATACTAGAACAAATCAAGCCAGACATGTCACTGGAAGGAAGGATCATTAACATATGACTTGTCTACACATCATACAAAAAGAGAAATGTTTGGAGAAGACATCATGGTGGGAAGAATAGAAGGAACAAGGTGAAGAGGAAGACCAGCAGCCTGATGGCTTGATACTATCAAGATAATGGTGGAGAAGACCCTGGTGGACCTATCTAGGCTTGGAGAAAACTCTGGTGGACTTATCTAGGCTTGGATAAGACTCTGGTGCACCCATCTAGGCTTGAAGACGGCCCTGGGGGCCTATCTAGGCTTGGAGAAGACACTCGTAAACCTATCAAGGCTTGGAGAAGACCCTGGTGAACATATCTAAGCTGCACAAGATCGGTCTTCGTAGAGATCATATATCCATAAAATTGCCATGGCTATTAATCGAGCCAAAGGTAGTGTGAGGCACGGTCGGCATGGTGCCCCATAGCCAGGATTCATCACATGGGCTTTGTGAGGTATGGCCTGGCATGGTAGCTCATGGCCAGCATACAGCATAAGAGCCTGTTCACATGAGCCTGTTTTCACTCTGTGTGATTGCTGTGTTATACCTGACCGGTGCACAATGGGTTAATGGCACCCATGTCTGAGAATGTGGTAATTGCTCACCTGCACAAATGGTTAACTGCAGCCAGGTCTGTGGCTGAGAGTGAATGCTGATTGAAAGCACTACATTGCAGGTGTGGGTGTGGCAGCCACAATAAGAAGATGCCTGGTGCTCAATAAGTGATAAACATCCAGCCAGTGAGGATGTGAACTTCAGAGGATTCCTGTCCCTTTGGGATGTAGAGGGAAGCCTGCCATCTCTGTGTTAGGCACCTGTCCCTCTGACGCATGTGTGTGAGCCTGTGGCCAGACGCAGGGGTTAAGAAGGTCCCTAGAGTTGGGGAACCTTGGCTGAACCCGGAGGGTGCTCGCTCAGATGTGGGAAGTGGTAGCCATGGTCCTGGATACATGCCTGGAATGGAGGTTTGAAGGTGGCTGGCGTGCTGAAACACGTGCTGGAGGAGACCTTGGGGACGCCTGGTTTACCCGATAACTCAAGTTTGCCAATTCCTGTTCTGGACCCAGAAGGGCAGCAGTCCATGGATGTGTTAGGATGGACTGTGTGCCAGTATGAGTATGTATGTGGTCCATGAATGTAGTATGATGGACCACATGTGGTGTGTATAGGAGCCCGGTCAGGCCGGAGTCCATATGGACGCTATAGAATGGGAGAGACCGAGTACGGCTCAAGGGCCAGTCGGTCATAGCCGCCATTGGGACTGACTGTTAGGTCACGTTATGGTCCTGTTGACCTTGTGTGGAATGTGTGGAGGCTGTCTGCAGTATAGCAGCCTGTATAGGACCTGTGTGAACAGGGCTGTACCCGGATCCCGGTGGGTCTGTGTGTCTCTGGTATTCCATAAGGTGGGGACACGTACCATGTACTGAGACTACAAATGTCTCGTATGTGGGTTCCGGGTTATATCATATGTAAATAGAAAATGTGAATAGTGCCGAGTGGGCATAGCCGCCTTTGGGACCCACAGAGCCCGTGGATAACCATGTGATAAAATGGTATGTATTATGTGTGAAATAAGGCTAGGCTGCCACAACCGCCACAGGGAGCTATGTTTGGTGCTCTTTGTGTTCAATGGAATAGTAATCCATACTCCCGAGTATATAAGCCTTAAAAGAGGTATAGGTGCCATATTGTGTACTATAATGTGAGATGTAATGTCATGTAGAGAATTGTTCATATGTGAGTGTAGTATGTGTTATATCTGATGTAAGCAGTTTATGGACTGTAACAATCTGCTATCTTATGTTTACGGCTAAAACCATTGATTTTGGTGTCATTGTCCATTGCCAAGCGAGCCCCTAGGCGAGTGCTACCTTACAGTAGTTAAAGGGAACCTGTCACCTAGTTTAGCCTCCATAAACATAACCAGTCCCTGTAGCTTCCTACTATATTAGTAACCAGCCCTCTTTGATCTAATACTGTGCATTATAAAATTGGAATTTTTAAACTTACATATCCACCGTCGTGTGGGTGTTCCTAGAGGGCTGGCCGTCAGGTGGGCAGTCTCTTCAAGTCCGCTCTTCCCTGCCTCGCTTTTGCTATCAAACGCCGGTGGGCGTAATCATTCATTCAGAAGCGCGACCTGATTTAACATTCCCGCCTCCTTCCGGGAATGACAGGCTGCCAGCAGAGCGTCACTTCCGGTAGTGGGCAGTGTGCATTCCTAAGCCAGCCTGTACACCGATACCCCTCACACTGTGCAGGACCGGAAATGACGCTCAGCCAGCAGTGCGTCATACCTGGAAGAAGGAGGCGGGAATTTTTAATCAGGGCATGTTCCTGAATGAGTGATTACACCCACTGGGGCATGATTACAGCAGCGAGGCGGGAGGGGGGGAGCGCGGACCCAGAGAGACTGCCCACCCAACAGCTAGACATCTAAGAACATGTTAGTAATGTAGTAGGAAGCTGCAGGGATGGGTAGTTACAGGTTAGGGGGTTCTAAACCAACTGACAGGTTGGGGGGGCTAAACTAGGTGACGTGTTTGTGGCACCCCATGGGTTAATGTGCCACAATAACATCACATGGGTTCTCTCCCCCACTACACACTGACAAACACTACCACCTCTGGGCACTAGAGGGAGCACCACCTGCTTCCATATATACTCTTGCCCATGAGGGAGAGCTCAGTTCAGCTCGCAGCAGGGCTGAGGAAAGGACACCGAGCAGAGTTAGCTCAGTGCAGACCTAGTAAAGGGTCAGAGGGAAAGGAGAACGAAAGACAGAGGAACACATCTGGGAGCCAGAGTGACACCATCACCTGCCCCAGAAGTACGCACAGAGAGACGGACACCGGATCCGGTACTGTGTCTGGCACCCACAGCACAGCGAATCCAGGAGCAGTGGGATCTCTAGATACCCCCTAGTACCAGAGTGAAGCAACACGGAGGGGTCAGTACAGCATAGAGGACCCAAGTTGCCTAACCAAGTGGTACCAGCAGCAAACAGAGAGAGACGTGAGGCATCCCAGCAGCTTAGCTTGAAGCAGCAGCTCAGGACACACACACACAGAGTGCAGCATAAGGAGGCTAATGACCCGGACAAGGTGTGGGGAGGAGAGAGCTCAGCCACCATTACAGACTCCGTGGACTATAATCTGCAATAACATCAGCAGTAAAGCTTTGGAAAATAGCTTTGGAGTCTGTGTATTGATTGTGACCTTTGCTCCAGATTCAGCACAGAGAGCTTCTCCACAGATCCAGCCTGTCAGCTCTGCAGCATCAGGGAGAAGAAGAGAATTGCAGTATCAACTAAACGTAAGTGTGTGTGTCCTCCAACTCTTCCCCATCATCTATAACCCCAATAGACTTTAACCTTTACTGCCCCGGGGGATACAGTTCCCCCCACTGGAACTATACCACCTCCGCTGCCCTCACATCACCCCGGAGGTTCTGCAGCAGCGGCGGCCCCCATTACTGGCCGCATCAAGTGGGTGGCGTCACCCGTGACATAATCCCTTGTAAATATTCCCCTTTTATTGTGCTGAGCCAGGGACACGGTCCGGACCAAGCCACCCGTGACATCCCCGACGCAGACCGGTCCGGTACCGAGTACCCCACGTCCCTTGGGGCTCCACAACCTGGCGTCACGAACAGGATCTACCCGGTCCAAAAGAATTGGACCCAGTGCGCCATCTGAACTGTATATCTGAAAATCCGCCATTTTGGAGCGCGCGGCGCGCGGGAAACAGAGGGGGCGGTACCCTGCAGTGGCGCGAACCCAGCCTCCTCCCTTGGTGCTGACGACATCCGGCGGGGAAGGAGATCCCTGCTGCGCCCCGGAACCTCCCAGAGACATCCGGACGGAAGCGGAAGACGGAGGGCGCATAATAACTAAGGGGGCCCAAGATGTCGCAGGCCGATGCACAAGACGGCGGCGGAGTAGCCGATGGAGCTGCAGCGTCGGGTCAGCCAGTAGCGTCCGGCGGTGCAGCGGCGCAAGGAACAGCATCCATAATGCCATTCCTGATGCCGTATACTCCAGGGGCAATGTGGCTGCCCCAATACTCCGGTGAGCCTCATACACTAACTGACTTTATGCAAAAGATTAAAGAGTATTATGTGATGTATCCCCTCACTGAAGCCCAGCGTGTAGGCATGATAATGGGACAGTTGACGGGCAATGCACGGCGTGAGGTTGCGTCCTGGCTGGACACAGATAAGGACACTGTAGAGCATCTAGCGGCCAGACTGAAAGCAACGTTTGAATCTGCTGTTGATGCCCGGGCTAAGATGAGGTTCTTTGCATGCCACCAGAAGCCTAAACAGAGTGCCAGAGACTTTGCCTTGAACTTGCAGGAAGCACTCAAAGCCCTTAAGCTGGCAGAACCTGCTTTAGCCCCGGGAGCTGATAAAATGCTATTTGACCAATTTATTGAGGGTCTCCATATCCCTTCCCATCGAGGACAGTTAAGCATGATACTGCTGCAGAACCCTGACATGACATTTACTGAGCTGAAGGATAGAGCTATCCGTCTGCAGCAGCTGGAAGAGCCGAGGGAATTAATATCTGTGCTTGACACTGCAGCAGCACCTCAGCAGGCGGCAGCGCCAGCGACATCTGCCATGTCAACGACTGCTGTTGAGGCCGGGGACTATATCTCAAATGCAGCCATCAACCAAAAGCTAGATGCCCTGACAGACACCGTGATCTCCATGGCCAAGGTCATCAAGGAACTGCGAGAGTCAAAACCTGCACCCAAGATCGAGTTGGCGACCAGCAGAGAGGATGTTCCGTGGATGAGGCCCAGAAGATACCCAGCAGCAAGAGGACGACCCAGCGATCGCTATCAACCAGATGGACAGCCCGTTTGCCGCCGTTGCCAGAAGTCAGGCCATTTTGCTCGTGAGTGTCCTTTAAACGACGATTCCCTGGGCAGGAGGGCCGCTCCCCAGGAATGAACACTCAAGGCCCCTCAGCCTGGTATGACAGATTTGTGGGAGGAAAGCCGGTGATCCCTATTGTGTTAAATGGCATCCCCTTGAGTGCCTTGCTAGATACTGGATCCCAAATAACATCTATCCCACATGTTCTATATAAAAGGTACTGGGCTGATTCAGACATTACTAATGCGCCAGATGGCTTTAACTTTGAAGTGTGGGCTGGTAATGGATTGATGATACCAAAGGTTGGATTTAGAGAGATGTATATTCAGGTTGGGAAGGTAGAATTGCAGAAACAGGGTATTATAATCGTAGATGTCGACCGGCGAGGCCGTGAACCCGTGATGGTGGTAGGAATGAATGTCATTGAGAAATGTTTTTCCGAAGTGTTAAGTGTTTTACAGCAAATCGCCGAGACTGCCGGAACAGGACAGCAGAGGCTTCTGCACAAAGAGATCAAAGCCCTGATGTTGAAGCAGCAGGTAGAAATCTCCGGAGGTGAGATCGGCAGCGTAAGAGTAAGTGACCCAATACCTATTGTAATTCCTCCCAAAACTGAAATGTTGGTGTGGTGCAGAGCCGCAATAGGCATTAAAGGGCAAGATTATCAGGCCCTGGTAGAACCCGTGTACTCAGACAGTAGACCGACCATACTCACTGCTAGAGGGGTGGTTGACGTACACAGGGGAAGAGTGCCATTACGCCTATTGAACTGCGGAGAAGATGAGGTCACATTGCCAAAGTATGCTACCATGGCTAAGTTGTACACGGTTGATAACAACAACATCACCGTCGCTGAGCCCTTGAACCCGTCATGTCAGGCGGATGACAATGGCTCAGAGGAGAAGCTGGAGGATTGGTGCCAAAAGTTGCATGTAGGTACCAGTTCTACACCTCCCCGTCACAAGCATGGAGTATACCGGGTAGTGAAAGAATATGAGCAGATATTCAGCAAACACCCGTTAGACTTTGGGCAGATCAAAGGGGTAGAGCACACTATACCCACAGGTAACCATCAACCTATAAAGGAGAGGTATAGACCCTTACCACCAGCTCACTACCAAACCACCAAAGACATGCTCAGAGAAATGAAATCTGCAGGGGTAATAAGAGACAGTTGTAGCCCCTGGGCAGCACCTCTAGTGTTAGTCAAAAAGAAGGATGGGACCATGAGAATGTGCGTAGATTACCGGCAGATTAACCACATTACACATAAGGACGCATACCCATTACCTAGGATTGAGGAGTCATTAGCTGCATTAAAATCTGCTAACTACTTTTCCACCCTTGATCTGACTAGTGGGTACTGGCAGGTTCCTGTGGCCGAGGCCGACAAGGAGAAGACAGCGTTTACTACGCCGATGCGCCTCTGTGAGTTCAATTGCATGCCGTTTGGACTCTGCAACGCACCCGGGACCTTCCAACGTCTGATGGAGAGCTGCCTAGGACACAAGAACTTTGAAACTGTCCTCCTGTACCTAGATGACGTCATTGTATATTCGAAGACGTACGAACAACATCTACAAGACCTGGCAGAAGTGTTCGAAGCTTTATCGAAATATGGCATGAAAATCAAGCCATCCAAGTGTCACCTTCTCAAACCAAAGGTACAGTACCTGGGACATGTCGTGAGTTCAGAGGGAGTAGCACCGGATCCTGATAAAGTCACAGCAATAAGGGATTGGCCAAGACCTACGAACGTAAAAGAAGTGAGGCAATTCCTGGGCCTGGTAGGCTATTATAGAAGATTTATCAGAGGATTCACGAAGCTAGCAGCTCCTCTGCAAGACATTCTGGTAGGACGGTCCAGGAAGACTTCAAACTGTAATTCCCTGGCATGGTGGGATGAAGAAAGAGAAAATTCCTTCAATCAGCTAAAAAGTGCGCTGACGGGAGAAGAGATCCTGGCATATCCTGATTACCATCAACCATTCATTCTTTACACGGATGCCAGCAACGTGGGACTGGGAGCAGTATTGTCGCAGAAGCAAGGAGGCAAAGAAAGAGTTATTGCCTTTGCAAGCAGGAAGCTCCGGCCTACAGAACGAAATCCCGAGAACTATAGCTCCTTCAAGTTAGAGCTACTAGCAGTAGTCTGGGCTGTAACCGAACGCTTTAAGCATTACTTAGCAGGTGCAGAATTCACCATCTACACGGATAACAACCCGTTGACTCACCTGGACACAGCCAAATTAGGTGCTTTGGAGCAGCGATGGATAGCCCGGCTATCTAACTACAACTTTGTCATCAAATATCGGGCAGGCCGCAAGAATGGGAACGCAGATGCCTTATCCCGGATGCCGCACCTGAAAGACGTGGAAGAGGAACCGGAAGAGTTGGAAGAGATTGAACTCCCGGCCTTTCACCGTTCAAGGGTAGAAGATTATCGACCCGGCATCTACCAAAAGAAACAGGAAATAAACCTTAACCCGTTAAGACACTACGGATGGGCTGAAGCTCAAGATACTGATCCAGCCGTGAAGCTAGTGAAAGAACTGCTTACGCAACAACATGCACACCCTGGACAGAATGCCCCAGCTGAAGCTATACAGCTATGGAAGGATAAAGGCAAGTTGTTCCTGCATCAAGGGAAGCTCTGTAGACGATTTACCAATCCCAAGACGCATGAACTGGTCTGGCAGATAATCGTGCCCAAGCGAGACACTCAAATGGTCTTAGAGGCTTATCATGACAACGCAGGTCATTTCGGATGGAAGAAGTTAGAAGCAATCCTAAGGGACAGATTTTATTGGGCTGGCATGAGAGGATCCATTGAACTATGGTGCAGAAGATGTGCCGCATGCAACCTCAGAAGGAAAGATCCACAGAAAGCTCCACTTCAACCAATAATAACCAAGCAGCCTCTTGAACTAGTCGCATTAGATCACGTCAAGTTGTCACCAAGCCGGTCAGGCTATGTCTATGCCCTAACCATCGTGGACCATTACTCACGCTTCTTAGTGGTGGTACCAGTCAAAGACTTGACAGCGAAGACTGCAGCAAAAGCATTCCAGACGCATTTCTGTAGACCACATGGTTACCCAGAACAAGTCCTTGCAGACCAAGGTCCAGCTTTTGAATCAGAACTATTCAAGGAATTCTGCAATATGTACGGTTGCAAGAAGATTCACACAACAACGTATCATCCCCAAACAAATGGTCTATGCGAGAAAATGAATCATATCGTAATCGAACTGTTAAAGACCTTACCGGAATCAGAAAGAAACCAGTGGCCAGATAAATTACCGGATTTGGTAGACTTATACAACCATGTCCCCGTGAGTTCTACAAACTGCACTCCAGCTTATCTTATGCGCGCAAGACCCGGTAAGCTACCAATTGATCTCGAAATGGGAATTGAAAAACCAGATACAGAATTAGAAGAAACGGATTGGGATATCAAACGTCAGAAGCAGTATCACCAAGTGCAAGAATGTGTAGAGAGAAACCTACAACAAGCAAGAGCAAGACAAGAGAAGACCTTTAACAAACATGCTCAAGCGATGCCATTACAAGAAGGTGATCAAGTTCTCAAGAGAAAGAGACGTACAGGCAAACTGGATAATCAGTGGGAAGCAGTCCCATACACAGTCTTACCATCTAACCTAGACAATGTAAAAACCTATTTGATAAGCAAAGATGAAGGAAGAACTTCACAAGTCGTATCTCGTGATCAACTTAAATTGTGTCCTGAAACACTGAAGACACTTGAAGTCATGGAACCCGTACAGGTCCAACCTATTCAAGAGAAAGAAAAAGAAGAAGTATTCCACACGGTACTAGGAGACTTTCCTAAAACATGGCCGAATTACCATGGAGCAGTTGTCGTACCAATGATTGCATTCCCTTCAATGATGGACTCAAAGCCAGAACCTGCATTACCAGAACCTGTGTTACCAGAACCTGTGTTACCTGAAGAAGACCCAAGACTTGAAGAACTGGAAGTAGAATCCGAAGAGGAAGAACAGATTCCTGGTCCCAGTGAACTTGCCAGTCCTGCAGTCAGACCTCCATCTGCCATAACACCAAGCACCCCAAATAGGTACACGTCCACTCACACTTTCATACTAACTCCACCAACATTGCGTAGATCAGAGCGTAGTACCCAAGGTCAGTTACCGGCTAGGTACAAAGATTAAGATGCAATTAAATGTATAATGTAAATATGTTGTTTGAATATAAGTTGAATTCAGTGGACAAATGTACATAGTTATTGCAACGTTAAGAAAGCCCAGTACCTACAGAGACTATCCTGTATGAACTTTGCAATCTTCTTATTTACTTATGGACCATATATACCACGGACTGGTTGTGGTAAGAACTCTCTTGTATATATTCATCAGCCCGGAGGCAATAGACTAAACCTCTGGAAAGACTACTTTTTGACTTTCGAACTCTTTTTCACATCCTAGTGATTTTTGTACTTTTTCATTCTTATGTCTATGTCAATATTAATTGTGTTTAATTGTTGTTTACTTGTTTTTCCACAGTCCCGGAGTACTGTATTTAACTAAGGGGGAATGTGGCACCCCATGGGTTAATGTGCCACAATAACATCACATGGGTTCTCTCCCCCACTACACACTGACAAACACTACCACCTCTGGGCACTAGAGGGAGCACCACCTGCTTCCATATATACTCTTGCCCATGAGGGAGAGCTCAGTTCAGCTCGCAGCAGGGCTGAGGAAAGGACACCGAGCAGAGTTAGCTCAGTGCAGACCTAGTAAAGGGTCAGAGGGAAAGGAGAACGAAAGACAGAGGAACACATCTGGGAGCCAGAGTGACACCATCACCTGCCCCAGAAGTACGCACAGAGAGACGGACACCGGATCCGGTACTGTGTCTGGCACCCACAGCACAGCGAATCCAGGAACAGTGGGATCTCTAGATACCCCCTAGTACCAGAGTGAAGCAACACGGAGGGGTCAGTACAGCATAGAGGACCCAAGTTGCCTAACCAAGTGGTACCAGCAGCATACAGAGAGAGACGTGAGGAATCCCAGCAGCTTAGCTTGAAGCAGCAGCTCAGGACACACACACAGAGTGCAGCATAAGGAGGCTAATGACCCGGACAAGGTGTGGGGAGAGAGCTCAGCCACCATTACAGACTCCGTGGACTATAATCTGCAATAATATCAGCAGTAAAGCTTTGGAAAACAGCTTTGGAGTCTGTGTATTGATTGTGACCTTTGCTCCAGATTCAGCACAGAGACAATTCCTCCCTGCAGATCCAGCCTGTCAGCTCTGCAGCATCAGGGAGAAGAAGAGAATTGCAGTATCAACTAAACGTAAGTGTGTGTGTCCTCCAACTCTTCCCCATCATCTATAACCCCAATAGACTTTAACCTTTACTGCCCCGGGGGATACAGTTCCCCCCACTGGAACTATACCACCTCCGCTGCCCTCACATCACCCCCGGAGGTTCTGCAGCAGCGGCGGCCCCCATTACTGGCCGCACCAAGTGGGTGGCGTCACCCGTGACATAATCCCTTGTAAATATTCCCCTTTTATTGTGCTGAGCCAGGGACACGGTCCGGACCAAGCCACCCGTGACATCCCCGACGCAGACCGGTCCGGTACCGAGTACCCCACGTCCCTTGGGGCTCCACATGTTCCCTTTAAATACTAATAATAATAACTTCAGTCCTCTTTGGGGTGATTTTTGAGCTAATTTTGCATTTTATTTTGGCAGATCATATAACCTTTTGGGTTAAAAATTAGCAAAATAAGGGACATTATAACTGGAAGGGGCCCAGGATGGGGATATTATTACCAGAAGGGGTCTATGATACTGGACACTATTACCAGAAGTGGCCTTTACACAAGGAAAGGGTCTAGGATGTTAGACATCACTACTGTAAATGGCCATCGATGATGGTACATTACTACTTCAAGGGCAAAGGATGGGAGACATTATTACTAGAAGGGGCCTAATATAGAGGACATTACATAACATTGCAGGGGGTCAAGACTAATGTCTTTATAGGATTTAAAATGGTACAAAGGCCCATACATCTGACCAACCAGCAGGTGAGGGACTGGGTCCATGTGGATTATAGTAGGGGGTACGGGTCCCTGTGGATTATAATGAGGGGTCCAGGTCCCTGTGGATTATAGTGGAGGGGTCTGGTTCCCAGTGGATTGTAGTGGGGGATTCAGGTCACTGTGGATTGTAGTGGGAGTCCAGGTTCCTGTGGATTATAGGGAGGGGTCTGGTTCCCAGTGGATTGTAGTGGGGGGTCTGGGTCCCTGTGGATTGTAGTGGGGGGGTTCTGGGTCCCTGTGGATTGTAGAGGGGGCATCTGGGTCCCTGTGGATTGTAGTGGGGGGGTCTGAGTCCCTGTGGATTGCAGTAGGGGGGTCTGGGTCCCTGTGGATTGTAGTGGGGGGTCTGGGTGCCTGTGGATTGTAGTGGGGGGGTCTGGGTCCCTGTGGATTGTAGTGGGGGGGTTCTGGGTCCCTGTGGATTGTAGAGGGGGCATCTGGGTCGAAGTGAATTGTAGTGGGGGGGCCTGAGTCCCTGTGGAATTGTAGTGGGGTGTCTGGGTCCCTGTGGATTGTAAGGGGGGGGGGTCTGGGTCCCTGTGGAATTGTAGTGGGGTGTCTGGGTCCCTGTGGATTGTAGTGGGGGGGGGGTCTGGGTCCCTGTGGATTGTAGTGGCGGGGTCTGGGTCCCTGTGGATTGTAGTGAGGGGGTCTGGCTGGGTCCCTGTGGATTGTAGTGTAGTGAGAGGGGGTCTGGGTCCCTGTGAATTGTAGTGGGGGTCTGGGTCCCTGTGGATTGTAGTGGGGGGGGGGTCTGGGCCCCTGTGGATTGTAGTGGGGGGGGTCTGGGTCCCTGTGGATTGTAGTGGGGGGGTCTGGGTCCCTGTGGATTGTAGTGGGGGGTCTGGGTGCCTGTGGATTGTAGTGGGGGGGTCTGGGTCCCTGTGGATTGTAGTGGGGGGGTTCTGGGTCCCTGTGGATTGTAGAGGGGGCATCTGGGTCGAAGTGAATTGTAGTGGGGGGGCCTGAGTCCCTGTGGAATTGTAGTGGGGTGTCTGGGTCCCTGTGGATTGTAAGGGGGGGGGTCTGGGTCCCTGTGGAATTGTAGTGGGGTGTCTGGGTCCCTGTGGATTGTAGTGGGGGGGGGTCTGGGTCCCTGTGGATTGTAGTGGCGGGGTCTGGGTCCCTGTGGATTGTAGTGAGGGGGTCTGGCTGGGTCCCTGTGGATTGTAGTGAGGGGGTCTGGCTGGGTCCCTGTGGATTGTAGTGAGGGGGTCTGGCTGGGTCCCTGTGGATTGTAGTGTAGTGAGAGGGGGTCTGGGTCCCTGTGAATTGTAGCGGGGGTCTGGGTCCCTGTGGATTGTAGTGGGGGGGGGGGTCTGGGCCCCTGTGGATTGTAGTGGGGGGGTCTGGGTCCCTGTGGATTGTAGTGGGGGGGTCTGGGTCCCTGTGGATTGTAGTGAGGGGGTCTGGCTGGGTCCCTGTGGATTGTAGTGAGGGGGTCTGGCTGGGTCCCTGTGGATTGTAGAGGGGGTCCGGGTCTCTGTAAATTATAGTTACAATTTCTTTTCTATTGCTTTTTTATTAGTGATATAACCTTGCGTCCAAAAATCTGTCAAAGAAAGAAAGTATAATTTATAATAATAAAGCCCTGACATTTGCTTGCAGAAAAGAAGCCGATCTTCCCTCCTTTGTTACTATAATACACAATCGGCTTTTTCCTATTATATTGAAGCCTCTTTCCTGCATTGTGTCTCCGCGGCGCCTTGTTTTATTTTTGTGTCGCTGGAAATGAGCAGAATATTCTGTATGAATGCAGACTGATTATATTGTAATGTAAATGTGAAGGTTTAGGGTTGTGCTGTCACAGAAAGACGACGAAATGTGGAAGGAATTACAGATAGAGAAGGGAACGGAGGGATGAAGTGTGAGCTCCGCGCTCCGGAGACATCGTCAGGAGCTTAAAGGATATTCACCGTCTGCTCTTATCCTTCTCTTACTAACAACCTCCGATAACCTCACAGTTATTTCATTTTGTTCCCTATGTACAATAATGTAACTACTATAATACTGCTCCTATGTACAAGAATATAACTACTATAATACTGCCCCTATATACAAGAATATAACTACTATAATACTGCCCCTATGTACAAGAATATAACTGCTATAATACTGCTCCTATATACAAGAATATAACTACTATAATACTGCTCCTATGTACAAGAATATAACTACTATAATACTGCCCCTATATACAAGAATATAACTACTATAATACTGCCCCTATGTACAAGAATATAACTGCTATAATACTGCTCCTATATACAAGAATATAACTACTATAATACTGCTCCTATATACAAGAATATAACTACTATAATACTGCCCCTATATACAAGAATATAACTACTATAATACTGCCCCTATATACAAGAATATAACTACTATAATACTGCTCCTATGTACAAGAATATAACTACTATAATACTGCCCCTATGTACAAGAATATAACTACTATAATACTGCTCCTATATACAAGAATATAACTACTATAATACTGCCCCTATATACAAGAATATAACTACTATAATACTGCCCCTATATACAAGAATATAACTACTATAATACTGCTCCTATATACAAGAATATAACTACTATAATACTGCTCCTATATACAAGAATATAACTACTATAATACTGCTCCTATGTACAAGAATATAACTACTATAATACTGCTCCTATATAGAAGAATATAACTACTGTAATACTGCTCCTATGTACAAGAATATACCGTATATACTCGTGTATAAGCCGACGCGTGTATAAGCCGACCCCTCTACTTTTGCCCCAAAAATCTGGAAAAACCTATTGACTCGTGTATAAGCCGAAGGTGGACCCCAGCACAGGTATACAGCCCCCAGCAGTGTGGTATACAGGCCCCCCCAGTGGTATACAGGCCTCCCCAGTGGTAGTATACAGCAGCCCTAGTGGTAGTATACAGCAGCCCCAATGGTAGTATATAGCATACCCAGCAGCCCCAGTGGTAGTATACAGCAGCCGCAGTGGTAGTATATAGCAGCCCCAGTGGTAGTATATAGCAGCCCCAGCAGTAGTATACAGCAGCCCCAGTGGTAGTATATAGCAGCCCCAGTGGTAGTATATAGCAGCCCCAGTGGTAGTATATAGCAGCCCAGTGGTAGTATATAGCAGCCCCAGTGGTAGTATATAGCAGCCCAGCAGCCCCAGTGGTAGTATACAGCAGCCCCAGTGGTAGTATACAGGAGCCCCAGCAGCCCCAGTGGTAGTATACAGGAGCCCCAGCAGCCCCAGTGGTATATACAGCAGCCCCAGTGGTATATACAGCAGCCCCAGTGGTATACAGGCCTCAGCAGTATATACAGCAGCCCCCAGGGGTTATACAGCACCCCCCAGGGGTTATACAGCGGCCCCCTGGGGGTACCCAGCAGCCCCCAGGGGGTACCCAGCAGCCCCCTGGGGGTACCAACAACCCCCTGGGGGTACCAACAGCCCCCTGGGGGTACCAACAGCCCCCAGGGGGTACCAACAGCCCCCACAAGCTGGCACTGTCCCCCTTGTAAGTGCCCCCCCCGCTACTTATACATTACCATCCCGGTGTTCTGATCGGCGCCGCTCCTCCGTGCTGCGTCTTCATCCTCCCGCGCTGGCTGCATCCGGGTTCTCCGGCGGTCGCGCGATGACGTCACATCGCTGCGACAGCCGGAGATCACGGATGGAGCCAGCGAGGACGGGAGGATGAAGAAGCACCGAGGGGCGGCGCCGATCAGAACCGGGATGGTAATGTATAAGCACCGGGGGGGGATCCCTTACAAGGGGGGACAGTGGCAGCTTTTGGGGGGCTATATGAACTGCTTCCCCCTGCGCTGATTGACAGGGGGAAGCAGTGCATATATAATGAGCGGCCCCACGTGACGGGGCCGCTCATACAGCAGCCTCCCCCCGCCTCCACAGCCCAGAGGTACCGTATTGACCCGTGTATAAGCCGAGGGGGGGACTTTTCAGCCCAAATTTTGGGCTGAAAAACTCGGCTTATACACGAGTATATACGGTAACTACTATAATACTGCTCCTATGTACAAGAATATAACTACTATAATACTGCCCCTATATACAAGAATATAACTACTATAATACTGCTCCTATATACAAGAATATAACTACTATAATACTGCTCCTATATACAAGAATATAACTACTATAATACTGCTCCTATATACAATAAATATAACTACTATAATACTGCTCCTATATACAAGAATATAACTACTATAATACTGCTCCTATATACAAGAATATAACTACTATAATACTGCTAATATATACAATAATATAACTACTATAATACTGATCCTATATACAAGAATATAACTACTATAATACTGCTCCTATATACAAGAATATAACTACTATAATACTGCTCCTATATACAAGAATATAACTACTATAATACTGCTCCTATATACAAGAATATAAACTACTATAATACTGCTCCTATATACAAGAATATAACTACTATAATACTGCTCCTATATACAAGAATATAACTACTATAATACTGCCCTTATATACAAGAATATAAACTACTATAATACTGCCCCTATATACAAGAATATAACTACTATAATACTGCTCCTATGTACAAGAATATAACTACTATAATACTGCTCCTATATACAAGAATATAACTACTATAATACTGCCCCTATATACAAGAATATAACTACTATAATACTGCTCCTATATACAAGAATATAACTACTATAATACTGCTCCTATGTACAAGAATATAACTACTATAATACTGCTCCTATATACAAGAATATAACTACTATAATACTGCCCCTATATACAAGAATATAACTACTATAATACTGCCCCCATATACAAGAATATAACTACTATAATGCTGCTCCTATATACAAGAATATAACTACTATAATACTGCCCCTATATACAAGAATATAACTACTATAATACTGCTCCTATATACAAGAATATTACTACTATAATACTTCCCCTATATACAAGAATATAACTACTATAATAGTGCCCCTATATACAAGAATATAACTACTATAATATTGCTCCTATGTACAAGAATATAACTACTATAATACTGCTCCTATATACAAGAATATAACTACTATAATACTGCCCTTATATACAAGAATATAACTACTATAATACTGCTCCTATATACAAGAATATAACTACTATTATACTGCTCCTATATACAAGAATATAACTACTATAATACTGCCCCTATATACAAGAATATAACTACTATAATACTGCTCCTATATACAAGAATATAACTACTATAATACTTCCCCTATATACAAGAATATAACTACTATAATAGTGCCCCTATATACAAGAATATAACTACTATAATACTGCTCCTATGTACAAGAATATAACTACTATAATACTGCTCTATATACAAGAATATAACTACTATAATACTGCCCCTATGTACAAGAATATAACTACTATAATACTGCTCCTATATACAAGAATATAACTACTATAATACTGCTCCTATATACAAGACTATAACTACTATAATACTGCCTCTATGTACAAGAATATAATCACTATAATACTGACCCTATGTACAAGAATATAACTACTATAATACTGCTCCTACATACAAGAATATAACTACTATAATACTTCCCCTATATACAAGAATATAACTACTATAATACTGCCCCTATATACAAGAATATAACTACTATAATACTGCCCCTATGTACAAGAATATAACTACTATAATACTGCCCCTATATACAAGAATATAACTACTATAATACTGCTCCTATATACAAGAATATAACTACTATAATACTGCTCCTATATACAAGAATATAACTACTACTAGATGGCGGCCCGATTCTAAAGAATCGGGTAGTCTAGAATCCATATATAGTTTATTTACTAATAGGGGAGTGCGGTGAAATTAATTGTGTGTATACAGGTGGCTCAGTGGGTAGCAGAGTATACGGTGGCTCAGTGGTTAGTACTGCGTGCGGTGGCTCAGTGGTTAGCAGTGAGTGCGGTGGCTCAGTGGTTAGCAGTGAGTGCAGTGGCTCAGTGGTTAGCAGTGAGTGCGGTGGCTCAGTGGTTAGCAGTGAGTGCGGTGGCTCAGTGGTTAGCAGTGAGTGCGGTGGCTCAGTGGTTAGCAGTGAGTGCGGTGGCTCAGTGTTTAGCAGTGAGTGCGGTGAGATTGGTCAGCGCAGCGCCGTGGGCAGAGTGGTCAGCGCAGCGGCGTGGGCAGAGAGGTCAGCGCAGCGGCGTGGGCAGAGAGGTCAGCGCAGCGGCGTGGGCAGAGTGGTCAGCGCAGCGCCGTGGGCAGAGTGGTCAGCGCAGCGCCTTGGGCAGAGTGGTCAGCGCAGCGCCGTGGGCAGAGTGGTCAGCGCAGCGCCGTGGGCAGAGTGGTCAGCGCAGCGCCGTGGGCAGAGTGGTCAGCGCAGCACCGTGGGCAGAGTGGTCAGCGCAGCACCGTGGGTAGTGGTTAGCGCAGCACCGTGGGCAGAGTGGTAAGCGCAGCGCCGTGGGCAGAGTGGTAAGCACACACATACACAGACACTCCACTATACTTACCACCGACCCTGCGTCTTCCCCGCCGCCTGGATCCTGAGTCAACATGTCGCTGCCCCCGGACAACTGGATCCAATATGTCGTCCGGGTAGTTTGCCTAGACATTTTGGACGCTATATTGGATCTAGTAGTTCGGGGGCGGCGACATGTCGACTGAGGATCCAGGCAGCAGACGCAGGGCCGGTGGTAAGTATAGCGGAATGTGTGTGTGTGTGTGTACAAACTTGAGGGAAGTGCGGACAAAGTGACGGAAGTGCCTACATACACACATATATACACATACTGTCCCTTGCATATGGAGGGGTGAGGAGGGGGCAGAGGACAGGGGAGGCTGGAGGGGGCAGAGGACAGGGGAGGCTGGAGGGGGCACAGGACAGGGGAGGCTGGAGGGGGCACAGGCTAGAGGGGGCACAGGCTGGAGGGGGCACAGGACACAGACTGGAGGGGGCACAGGACACAGACTGGAGGGGGCACAGGCTGGAGGGGGCAGAGGCTGGAGGGGGCACAGGCTGGAGGGGGCACAGGACACAGGCTGGAGGGGGCAGAGGCAGGAGGGGGCACTGGCTGGATGGGGCACAGACTGGAGGGGGCACAGGGCATAGGCTGGAGGGGGCACAGGCTGAAGGGGGCACAGGCTGGAGGGGGCAGAGGCTGGAGGGGGCACAGGCTGGAGGGGGCACAGGCTGGAGGGGGCACAGGGCACAGGCTGGAGGGGGCAGAGGCAGGAGGGGGCACTGGCTGGATGGGGCACAGACTGGAGGGGGCACAGGCTGGAGGGCGCACAGGCTGGAGGGGCACAGGGCACAGGCTGGAGGGGGCACAGGCTGGAGGGGGCACAGGACACAGGCTGGAGGGGGCACAGGCTGGAGGGGGCACAGGCTGGAGGGGCACAGGGCACAGGCTGGAGGGGGCACAGGCTGGAGGGGGCACAGGACACAGGCTGGAGGGGGCACAGGGCACAGGCTGGAGGGGGCACAGGCTGGAGGGGGCACAGGCTGTAGGGGGCACAGGCTTTAGGGGGCACAGGCTGGAGGGGGAACAGGGCACAGGCTGGAGGGGGCACAGGGCACAGGCTGGAGGGGGCACAGGACACAGGCTGGAGGGGGCATAGGGCACAGGCTGGAGGGGGCACAGGCTGGAGGGGGCACAGGCTGGAGGGGGAACAGGGCACAGGCAGGAGGGGGCACAGGCTGGAGGGGGCACAGGGCACAGGCAGGAAGGGGCACAGGCTGGAGGGGGCAGAGGGCACAGGCTGGGGGGGGCACAGGCTGGAGGGGGCACAGGCTGGAGGGGGCACAGGGCACAGGCTGGAGGGGGCACAGGGCACAGGCTGGAGGGGGCACAGGCAGGAGGGGGCACAGGCTGGAGGGGGCACAGGGCACAGGCTGGAGGGGGCAGAGACAGGAGGGGGCACAGGGCACAAGCTGGAGGAGGCAGAGGGCACAGGCTGGAGGGGCAGAGGCTGGAGGGGGCAGAGGCTGGAGGGGGCACAGGCTGGAGGGGGCACAGGGCACAGGCTGGAGGGGGCACAGGGCACAGGCTGGATGGGGTACAGGGCACAGTCTGGAGGGGGCAGAGGCTGGAGGGGGCAGAGGCTGGAGGGGCAGAGGCTGGAGGGGGCACAGGCTAGAGGGGGCACAGGCTGGAGGGGGCACAGGACACAGGCTGGAGGGGGCACAGGCTGGAGGGGGCACAGGGCACATGCTGGAGGGGGCACAGGCTGGAGGGGGCACAGGCTGGAGGGGGCACAGGACACAGGCTGGAGGGGGCAGAGGCTGGAGGGGGCACAGGACACAGGCTGGAGGGGGCACAGGGCACAGGCTGGAGGGGGCACAGGCAGGAGGGGGCACAGGCTGGAGGGGGCACAGGCTGGAGGGGGCACAGGCTGGAGGGGGAACAGGCTGGAGGGGGAACAGGGCAGAAGCTGGAGGGGGCACAGGCTGGAGGGGGCACAGGGCACAGGCTGGAGGGGGCACAGGCTGGAGGGGGCACAGGCTGGAGGGGCACAGGGCAGAGGCTGGAGGGGGCAGAGGGCACAGGCTGGAGCGGAGGCGGCGGGCACAGGCTGGAGCGGAGGCGGAGGGCACAGGCTGGAGCGGAGGCGGAGGGCACAGGCTGGAGAGGAGGCGGCGGGCACAGGCTGGAGCGGAGGTGGAGGTTGGAGTGCAGAGGAGCGTGTGGGGGTGCAGACTCACCGCAGCTGGTGCGTGTCTGCTGCTGGAGGAGAGGAGGGGCAGGCAAAGCTGCAGGACAGGAAGTCCCGTCCTCCCTCCTCTCCAGGCGCGCGGCCGGCTGGCAGCACGGCTACCTCCAGGGGGTGCGGGGCCCCCCCAGGTGGCGGGCAATGGGCCCCCCTGCCCCCCCGGTATCTAGCTACTGGCTGGAGGGCAGAGGGTGGAGGGGAGAGGCTGGAGGGCACGTAGGAACTTCCGAGATCGGAACGTTCCTGTGCCGGTGCCTGTAGTGCACTGGATGACGTCTCCCCCACAGCCCGAGGCCATCACGGAAGTAGCCTTCGGGTTTCTCCGGAAGTGGCCTTCGGCTTTTATATATATAAGATAGTACTGCTCCTATATACAAGAATATAACTACTATAATACTGCTCCTATATACAAGAATATAACTACTATAATACTGCCCCTATATACAAGAATATAACTACTATAATACTGCTCCTATATATAAGAATATAATAACTACTATAATACTGCCCCTATATACAAGAATATAACTGCTATAATACTGCCCCTATGTACAAGAATATAACTACTATAATACTGCTCCTATATACAAGAATATAACTACTATAATACTGCCCCTATGTACAAGAATATAACTACTATAATACTGCTCCTATATACAAGAATATAACTACTATAATACTGCTCCAATGTACAAGAATAAAACAACTATAATACTGCTCCTATGTACAAGAATATAACTAATATAATACTGCTCCCTATATACAAGAATATAACTACTACCGTATATATACTGCCCCTACATACAAGAATATAACTACTATAATACTGCTCCTATGTACAAGAATATAACTACTATAATACTGCTCCTATATACAAGAATATAACTACAATAATACTGCCCCTATATACAAGAATATAACTACTATAATACTGCCCCTATATACAAGAATATAACTACTATAATACTGCTCCTATGTACAAGAATATAACTACTATAATACTGCCCCTATGTACAAGAATATAACTACTATAATACTGCTCCTATATACAAGAATATAACTGCTATAATACTGCCCCTATATACAAGAATATAACTACTATAATACTGCCCCTATGTACAAGAATATAACTACTATAATACTGTTCCAATGTACAAGAATATAACTACTATAATACTGCCACTATATACAAGAATATAACTACTATAATACTGCTCCTATGTACAAGAATATAACTACTATAATACTGCTCCTATATACAAGAATATAACTACAATAATACTGCCCCTATATACAAGAATAAAACTACTATAATACTGCCCCTATATACAAGAATATAACTACTATACTACTGCTCCTATGTACAAGAATATAACTACTATAATACTGCTCCTATATACAAGAATATAAACTATATAATACTGCCCCTATGTACAAGAATATAACTACTATAATACTGCTCCTATGTACAAGAGTATAACTACTATAATACTGCTCCTATGTACAAGAATATAACTACTATAATACTGCTCCTATATACAAGAATATAAGTACTATAATACTGCTCCTATATACAAGAATATAACTACTATAATACTGCTCCTATATACAAGAATATAACTACTATAATACTGCCCCTATGTACAAGAATATAACTACTATAATACTGCCCCTATATACAAGAATATAACTACTATAATACTGCCCCTATATACAAGAATATAACTACTATAATACTGCCCTATGTACAAGAATATAACTACTATAATACTGCTCCTATGTACAAGAATATAACTACTATAATACTGCTCCTATATACAAGAATATAACTACTATAATACTGCTCCTTATACAAGAATAAACACTATAATACTGCTCCTATATACAAGAATATAACTGCTATGATACTGCCCCTATATACAAGAATATAACTACTATAATACTGTTCCAATGTACAAAATATAACTACTATAATACTGCCCTATTTTCAAGAATATAACTACTATAATACTGTTCCAATGTACAATAATATAACTACTATAATACTGCACCTATATACACAAGAATATAACTACTATATATACTGCTCCTATATACAAGAATATAACTACTATAATACTGCCCCTATATACAAGAATATAACTACTATAATACTGCCCCTATATACAAGAATATAACTACTATAATACTGCTCCTATTACAAGAATATAACTACTATAATACTGCCCTATATACAAGAATATAACTACTATAATACTGCCCTATGTACAAGAATATAACTACTATAATACTGCTCCTATTACAAGAATATAACTACTATAATACTGCCCTATTACAAGAATATAACTACTATAATACTGCTCCTATTACAAGAATATAACTACTATAATACTGCCCTATATACAAGAATATAACTACTATAATACTGCTCCTATATACAAGAATATAACTACTATAATACTGCCCCTATGTACAAGAATATAACTACTATAATACTGCCCTATATACAAGAATATAACTACTATAATACTGCCCCTATTAAAGAATATAACTACTATAATACTGCTCCTATATACAAGAATATAACTACTATAATACTGCCCCTATTACAAGAATATAACTACTATAATACTGCTCCTATGTACAAGAATATAACTACTATAATACTGCTCCTATATACAAGAATATAACTACTATAATACTGCCCTATGTACAAGAATATAACTACTATAATACTGCTCCTATATACAAGAATATAACTACTATAATACTGCCCTATATACAAGAATATAACTACTATAATACTGCCCTATTACAAGAATATAACTACTATAATACTGCTCCTATATACAAGAATATAACTACTATAATACTGCCCCTATATACAAGAATATAACTACTATATATACTGCCCCTATATACAAGAATATAACTACTATATATACTGCCCTATATCAAGAATATAACTACTATAATACTGCCCCTATTACAAGATATAAACTACTATAATACTGCCCTATGTACAAGAATATAACTACTATAATACTGCTCTATTACAAGAATATAACTACTATAATACTGCTCCTATGTACAAGAATATAAACTATAATACTGCTCCTATTACAAGAATATAACTCTATGATACTGCCCTATTACAAGAATATAACTACTATAATACTGTCCATTACAAGAATATAACTACTATAATACTGCCCTATTCAAGAATATAACTACTATAATACTGTCCATACAAAATATAATACTTAATACTGCCTATATACAAGAATATAACTACTATAAACTGCTCCTATTACAATAATATAACTACTATAATACTGCCCTATTACAAGAATATAACTACTATAATACTGCTCCTATATACAAGAATATAATACTATAATACTGCCCTGTTAAGAATATAACTACTATAATACTGCCCTATATACAAGAATATAACTACTATAATACTGCCCCTATGTACAAGAATATAACTACTATAATACTGCCCCTATATACAAGAATATAACTACTATAATACTGCCCCTATATACAAGAATATAACTACTATAATACTGCCCCTGTATACAAGAATATAACTACTATAATACTGCCCCTGTATACAAGAATATAACTACTATAATACTGCCCCTATATACAAGAATATAACTACTATAATACTGCTCCCATGTACAAGAATATAACTACTATAATACTGCCCCTATGTACAGGAATATAACTACTATAATACTGTCCCTATATACAAGAATATAACTACTATAATACTGCTCCTATATACAGGAATATAACTACTATAATACTACCCCCTACATACAAGGATATATGTACATATATAATTGCACACTTATCAATACACATATATTATTTGGGATTTGTATTTTCTAATAAAGATCTTTGCATTATAAAAGTAGCCGAGGAATCATATAAAGAGTGTGTGGTCCTTTATAGTCACCATTAGGGGGAGCTCACTGCAGACAGATTTCTTAAAGGGAACCTGTCACCTGGATCTAAGTCCCTACACTATCACTAGCTGTCCCTACACCTTTCTAGCTGCTCCCTATCTATCCCTTTCTCATCTAAAGTGGCCATATGAAACATCTCAAAAATAAGTTTAAACTTACAGCAGTCCCCGAGGTTGGGGGACTGGGAAGGCGGGCCCACGCTCTATTCACCACTCTTCCGTTGTGTAGTGCACGCCCCACTGGGCGGCATTATTCTTTTTCCTCTCTGCCCCCACCATTTGGAATCTCCCACCCTCTGTGACATTGTATGCACCGGCCGGACGTCACATCCGGCGCGGTGCATTATGCGGCCGGTCACGTGATTGGCCCTAGTGCATTACGGGGTCGATCACGTGATCGGCCCGGCTTCAATATGCGCATCGCGCATGCGCAGAGCCGGGCCAATCACGTGATCAAGCCCATAATGCACTGGGGCCGATCACGTGACCGGCCCCATAATGCACCGCGCCGGATGTGATGTGAAGGTGTAGGGACAGCTAGTGATAGTGTAGGGGCTTAGATCCAGGTGACAAGTTCCCTTGAAGGATAGATATTGTGAATCTGTGAGTAGTGAACTCCCTCTAGAGGTGGCTGAAGGTAATGCTATACCTGATGGAGAACAATTTGGTGCCAGAGTTCCTTTTTGATACATGCCCTACAGAAACTAACATTGAGATCGATCTGCGACCACCTCCACAGCCATCACTAATACATCTGTGTTGAGTTATTAATAGTGTAACATCACTATGAACCTCAGACTGTCATGTTGTTATCAATTTGCTGTCCATGAGTGTAGCTGCTGTGCTTTAAGTCTGAGTTGGTTTCTGTTAGTCTATGTGTGCAGCTCTGCAGTGGGAGGTGGAGGGATTTGTCTTAACATTCAGATCTCCACTCCCTCAGCCTTGAAGTAGTTCCCCTTCCCTCCACTGGGTGTCGCAGATAGAGTTCAAACTCTACTTGGATCCTGTGAAATAAGAATCTGCTGGTCGCTTCCATAGGAGTTGTTGGTTTTTCCCAGTCCATGAGTAGAGGAAGGGCTTTTCAGGAGCATAGGACTAGGGTGTCAACCCAGACCTCCCCACCTTCTGAGGTACCTTTGGGAGCAGGTTGAGCCAGGAACACCAGTCTAAAGATCAGTCTAAGTCCCGTGAATGCCCTTAGCCTATTTTACCATCTTGTCCCCATATTCCCTATCCGCTATACCACCCCATTAAACAGACTAATGATTATGGTCCTCAACACTTCTGTATATTACTGTATAGCTGATAAAAGTATCAGTATTATGGCAGTATACAAAGACCCATAAAAATGTAGGAGATCATTGGGAAGTGTGAGATGGTCCATTGATGACGGATGGAGCGTAGTTCAGTGCCGCGGACTCAGCGCTGTAGTATTGATCTCTCTGGTTTATGACTGTTTTGTGCCCCCCCCTTCTTCACTTTGAACAAAGGACCGGCATACGCGGCACATTTCTGAGTTTATGGAGTCCCAGGAGAGGAATACAATAGAAGTTACATTATTTCTGCCGTACTGCAGTGTAAACTTGTCACATGGCGGCTTTCTCAGCCCCACGGATAATACGAAACGGCTTCCACCGATCATTGTAGAGTGATAGAAGTAACGAGATGTTCAGACCGAGGCCAAGGGACTGCCACCAGGGGAAGGAAAAGATTAACCCAAATGTATGGCTCAGGCAATGGAATTAAACTTGTTGCGATGTTTGGTCGAGTTTCTCCATGACTCAGGGGTCAAACCCCGGACGGAGACAAACATAATGCCGTCAACTAGTTGAATCCCACGCGGGTTCATCATATCAAGTAATGTGGTCACTGAGACTTCACCACGACGAAGAGAACTTGAGGGGATGAGATCAGAGGTGGTGCAAATCAACTTGTGTATCCCAGTCCATTGGCCACCATAGATCACTAGACGAGATTGGGAGAAATGCTAATTACATGACAGCGTTCGCAGCTCATCTTATGATTTACCATCCTGCGAAGACATCAAATGAAGGACCATGTCCTGTTCCAGTAAAGGATCGTGTACCGTCCCAGAAGAAGACTGCATCTTGGTCCTGCAGAAGACTGCGTCCTGTTGCAGAAGAAGACCATGTCCTGTTACAGAAGAAGACCATGCCCTGTTCCAGAAGAAGACATGTCCTGTTCCAGATGAAGACCATGTCCTGTTGCAGAAGAAGACCATGTCCTGTGGCAGAAGAAGACCATGTTCTATTGCAGAAGAAGACCATGTCCTGTTGCAGAAGAAGACCATGTCCTGTTGCAGAAGAAGACCATGTCCTGTTGCAGAAGAAGACCATGTCCTGTTACAGAAGAAGACCATTTCTTGTTGCAGATGAAGGCCATGTCCTGTTGCAGATGAAGACCATGTCCTGTTGCAGAAGAAGACCATGTCCTGTTAGAGAAGACCATGTCCTGTTACAGAAGAAGACCATGTCCTGTTGCAGAAGAAGACCATGTGCTGTTGCAGAAGAAGACCATGTGCTGTTGCAAAAGAAGACCATGTCCTGTGGCAGAAGAAGACCATGTTCTATTGCAGAAGACCATGTCCTGTTGCAGAAGACCATGTCCTGTTGCAGAAGAAGACCATGCCCTGTTGCAGATGAAGACCATGTCCTGTTGCAGAAGAAGACCATGTCCTGTTGCAGAAGAAGACCATGTCCTGTTGCAGAAGAAGACCATGTCCTGTTACAGAAGAAGACCATTTCCTGTTGCAGATGAAGGCCATGTCCTGTTGCAGATGAAGACCATGTCCTGTTGCAGAAGAAGACCATGTCCTGTTGCAGAAGAAGACCATGTCCTGTTGCAGAAGAAGACCATTTCCTGTTGCAGATGAAGGCCATGTCCTGTTGCAGATGAAGACCATGTCCTGTTGCAGAAGAAGACCATGTCCTGTTGCAGAAGAAGACCATGTCCTGTTGCAGAAGAAGACCATGTCCTGTTCCAGAGGAAGACCATGTCCTGTTGCAGAAGAAGACCATTTCCTGTTGCAGAAGAAGACCATGTCCTGTTGCAGAAGAAGACCATGTCCTGTTACAGAAGAAGACCATGTCCTGTTGCAGAAGAAGACCATGTCCTGTTACAGAGGAAGACCATGTCCTGTTGCAGAAGAAGACCATGTCCTGTTGCAGAAGAAGACCATGTCCTGTTCCAGAAGAAGACCATTTCCTGTTGCAGAAGAAGACCATTTCCTGTTGCAGAAGAGACCATGTCCTGTTGCAGAAGAAGACCATGTCCTGTTACAGAGGAAGACCATGTCCTGTTGCAGAAGAAGACCATGTCCTGTTGCAGAAGAAGACCATGTCCTGTTACAGAAGAAGACCATGTCCTGTTACAGAAGAAGACCATGTCCTGTTGCAGAAGAAGACCATGTCCTGTTCCAGAGGAAGACCATGTCCTGTTGCAGAAGAAGATCATGTCCTGTTACAGAAGAAGACCATGTCCTGTTGCAGAAGACCATGTCCTGTTGCAGAAGAAGACCATGCCCTGTTGCAGATGAAGACCATGTCCTGTTGCAGAAGAAGACCATGTCCTGTTGCAGAGGAAGACCATGTCCTGTTGCAGATGAAGACCATGTCCTGTTGCAGAAGAAGACCATGTCCTGTTGCAGAAGAAGACCATTTCCTGTTGCAGATGAAGGCCATGTCCTGTTGCAGATGAAGGCCATGTCCTGTTGCAGATGAAGACCATGTCCTGTTGCAGAAGAAGACCATGTCCTGTTGCAGAAGAAGACCATGTCCTGTTGCAGAAGAAGACCATGTCCTGTTCCAGAGGAAGACCATGTCCTGTTGCAGAAGAAGACCATTTCCTGTTGCAGAAGAAGACCATGTCCTGTTGCAGAAGAAGACCATGTCCTGTTACAGAAGAAGACCATGTCCTGTTGCAGAAGAAGACCATGTCCTGTTACAGAGGAAGACCATGTCCTGTTGCAGAAGAAGACCATGTCCTGTTGCAGAAGAAGACCATGTCCTGTTCCAGAAGAAGACCATTTCCTGTTGCAGAAGAAGACCATTTCCTGTTGCAGAAGAGACCATGTCCTGTTGCAGAAGAAGACCATGTCCTGTTACAGAGGAAGACCATGTCCTGTTACAGAGGAAGACCATGTCCTGTTGCAGAAGAAGACCATGTCCTGTTGCAGAAGAAGACCATGTCCTGTTACAGAAGAAGACCATGTCCTGTTACAGAAGAAGACCATGTCCTGTTGCAGAAGAAGACCATGTCCTGTTCCAGAGGAAGACCATGTCCTGTTGCAGAAGAAGACCATGTCCTGTTACAGAAGAAGACCATGTCCTGTTGCAGAAGAAAACCATGTGCTGTTGCAGAAGAAGACCATGTCCTGTTCCAGAAGAAGATCATGACCTGTCCCAGAAGAAGACCATTCCCTGCTCCAAAAGAAGACCATGTCCTGTTCCAGAGAAAGACCATGTCCTGTTCCAGAGAAAGACCATAGCCAGCTAACAAAAAGAAGAGCTGTGGATGCGCTCAGGTAAGAGGTGCTCGTCCCACTCCCATCCGGTTGCCACAGATTACTGATGTGGCTGATGAGTGAACTTAAAGGCACCAAATGTAGAGCTGATTGTTTCCCCCTATGTATCTCTATTCATACACATCACTGGGGTGGGATCACCATGTAGAACCCCTCCATGTGTCCTTGTTCTCTTGCTCTTGAGAACTCAGTTATTCATTTGAGTGAGAATGGTATAACAGCTCATTTCTTCCGAGGTCACCACAATTGCAACAGCCAATTGCTCGACAACCAAAGGGGCCTTGTTATGGTATGATATGGTATGGTAGGGGCCTTGTTATGGTATGATAGGTGCGTCCACATGACAGCCCACATTCATCCTGACTGCTGGAATTACCAGTTCCTTCAAATTCCTACAATTATCATTTCTTTTCAGGAGGTTGATTCGTAAAGATAACCTTTTCTCTAAAAATGACTTCTGGTACCCCAAACTATAAAGTTGTCTTTGGTCTTAGTAGTAAACCATAGCCATATTATAGGGATCGGCCTAGGGGTCGTCCACTAGACTATCTTCTGAAATCCCATCTGTCTCCTTCCCTCATTCCTCCACAGCGAGGACACCGGCAGGGGATTTGGGTTCCACCATTGTATCATTCCTCAGGGAAGGGTGTGAAGGCCCCCAAACATTTTCGATGGTTGGTCAGAGCTGCTGAAATTATCAGCCAAATGCTTCATTGAACGGCTCTCTTCCCTGACACATGAAGGGTGTGACAAGTCAGTGTCAATAAGGAATATCTGATCACATGTGTGTTGGTGAACTATTCTTAATTATGCCAAATGCTTTGTTACTTTGTCTAGTGAGTCATTGTATCATGTGAGGCCCTTTTTGTATGCTAAGTGGAATGTCTGTTGATTTTGGATTGCATCATCCCCCTGCGGTGCACTGGCGAGAAATGAGGGAACACCCATGATTTTCTTCCCCCAATTCTGTGGGACACAATGCCCTGAAATGGGAGGTGAGGGGTAATAAAAATGGTCTGCTCCTATAACCGATGTGATTCTACAGGACTTCAGCCTAGAATCCATGGTTCCGGATGGTGAAATGTAGAACACTGAGCTCATAAAAACCAAGGTTAGGACAATACGATTATCAGATCACATACATATCTGTTCTCGGACTTATTACTAAGCTTGCCACCAAAAGTGGGGTCTTGCTGGCTGGGTTAGTTGATCCTGGATCTCCAAAAGTCAGGGAGGTTTTGATCCCTGGCAAGCAAGCAAAATGGTGATACTTTGTTGCCTTTTCAATCTTGTGTTCTTGTTGGGCCGTTGACTTTTGGTGATCCATTAAAGTCTTATGGGAGCATGGTATCCTCACCCTGTGTTGTCTGATTGGTGTTCTGCCCACCGGGAAGGAGTATGGACTTGGGAGCATCCAGACATGTGACGCACGGACCAACAAGGTCCAGCATACTACACATAACAACAGACTAGGGAAACACCGGGGGGCAGGGGGGACAAATACAACGGTGGTCCTGCTTGTAGAGAATGGGGAAAGTACACCACCTGCGCTCACCAGCGACTGTGCCCTGATTTGCCTACCATCCTTATACGGGTTCTTTCACCCTGTCGCCAAGCAGGATACCTTATCCCCCACTGGCCCTGATGTCAACCCTCAGTAGGGAGACAGCCGGACGGAGTACTAGTCTCAACTGCTGCAATAAACAAGACAAGAGGGGAAGGAAAGACAGATAGGGAAACAACAAGGCAACTTCACGCCTGCTGCTACACTACCTAGCAGTAGTCAGCTCTCCGGAGTACCTCCATCACCTCAGGTAGCCAGGCCAGGAATGGAGTTCAATCACCAGCAAGGAATACTGGATCATATGACCCCTATAAAGGAGTTGTGAGTGATCACAAAGTAGCCACACCTGGAAGGAGAACTAGGGAGCTTTTAATTAATATGAAGTCTCAATACAGGAATAAGACAGAGATCCCAAAAACTGTCACAACTCTCCAAAGTAATAGAGACCATCGCGACACATAGATGATAATAATATTCAAAGAAAATAAAAATTGAGCATTGAGAAATCAAAAAATGATTTCCTTTCCCCTTGAGTTGTCAGAATCGCACAATGATATTTCTTCTCTACTTTCTGCAGAACAGCAGCATCTTCCTCACCAGAACGTTAATAACCCCCCTCGTCCCATTGCTCCCCCCCCCCCCGTCTAATGAGTTATCCTCCGTTCCTCCGCATCCTTCATTACTTGATCCCGTGATTGAGTTTATGTTCTTCATTATTTACAAATTTTCATTAACGATGTCGGCTTTTGCTGTCATCAGCAAATACAAACTACAGTTATTCCCCTTTCATCACCCGTCTTGTGCAGATCCATCTTCCAAATATCGGCTGCGAGGCAGTGATAGCGGAACGGGAGAGCCGTCATTGCCTTTCTTTATAGTTTTTTATTCATTTTTTTTTGTGAAACTTCAGAATTAATCTTGCGATGAATAATAGTGAATGCGTTAGAGAACACAAAGTGTTCCGGGAATGGCGCTCCTTGCTTTACGTGTGTGATGCATTGTGAGGTTGCGATACGTAGATGACTTCTTTTTCTTGTTTAAACATTGAATCTGCAAATTTTTCGTCTTTTTTTTCTTTCTTAAGGTTCCTCTATGCCGTAAAGTCATAAAACCTTATTTCCTAGACATCTGATTGGTTAATGCAAATAGTGTAACATTTCATGAGGTTTCCATCCAAAAATACTATTTTTTCTTTAGTTCCTTTGATTCCATTTTTATTAGTAAAATCAGCAATCATTTTTTTCTAAAGCTCTTGCGGCCGTCAGAATCCAGCGTGAGTGGGATGAATTTGGACAAATCGGGTCCCTGAAGTTTTTTTTTTATTTTTTAAATATAGTAGTTTTTGGGAGAAATTTGTTGGCATTTTAATTTTGTTTGAACCCCTTCATGGCCAAGGACATACATATACGTCCTGCCTCCCTCATATCATCACTACACATGTTAGTTGATCTGATCAGCTGATCTGATCGGCTGACATGTGCAGCTAACAGGACCGAACAGATCAACGATCAGCACTGTTAACCCTTTAGATCGCGCTGTCAATCACTGATAAAGCATAGCGGCGGGGTTCACGAACAAGGACATATATCTACGCCCTTAGCTGCTTCCCTCCCTTTGATGCGAGCTCACGCACTGAGCTTGCATCATCCCCCATACGTCAGCTGATCTGTTCAGCAGACAAATGTAGCTAACAAGACTGGTCAGATCAATGATCAGCGATCTGATCGGCACTGTTAATTCTAATTTTGTTTGAACCCCTTCGTGGCCAAGAACATACATATATTTCCCGCCTCCCTCATATCATCGCTACACATGTTAGTTGATCTGATCAGCTGATCTGTTCAGCAGACAAGTGTAGCTAACAGGACTGGTCAGATCAATGATCAGCGATCTGATCGGCACTGTTAACCCTTTGGATCTCACTGTCAATCACTGATAAAGCACAGTGGCAGGGTTCATAACCAAGGACATATATCTACGCCTTTGGCTGCTTCCCTCCCTTTGATGCGAGCTCATGCACTGAGCTTGCATCATCCCCCATACGTCAGCTGATCTGTTCAGCTGATGGATGTAGCTAACAAGACTGGTCAGATCAATGATCAGCGATCTGATCGGCACTGTTGACCCTTTGGATCTCGCTGTCAATCACTGATAAAGCACAGTGGCAGGGTTCACAACCAAGGACGTATATATAAGCCATTGGCCGCCTCCTGCCCTTTGATGAGAGCTCACGTGCTGAACTTGCATCATCCCCACACATGTCAGCTGATCTGATCAGCTGACCTGAGCAGCTAACAGAACCGAATGGATCAACGATCAGTGATCCAATCTGCACTGTAACCCTTTGGATCACGCTGTCAATCACTGAAAAGCATAGCAGCGGGGTTCACAACCAAGGACATATATATACACCCTTGGCCGTCTCCTCCCCTTTGATGAGAGCTCACATGCTCACATCATTGCTACACATGTCAGCTGACCTGATCAGCTGACATGTGCAGCTAACAGGACTGAACGGATAAACGATCAGTGATCTGATCGGCACTGTTAACCCTTTAGATCGCGCTGTCAATCATTGATAAAGCACAGCGGCGGGGTTCACGACCAAGGACATATATCTAAGTCCTTGGCTGCTTCCCTCCCTTTGATGCGAGCTCACGCACTGAGCTTGCATCATCCCCCATACATCAGCTGATCTGTTCAGCTGGTCACTTTCTAATTACTGATAGATTTCAGCTGGTGTCAGGACTATCCATGGCTTTTTGCCTCTATAATAACTAGAATGGGTAACTCAGGAATCTTTTAGCATGAGGCAATGACACAACTGAAACAAGGTTGAGAAAATAATGTATTATCACACAATCATAAACACACAATAATAATCTTAGGAGAAGTCTTTATGGAATAGCGTCTGGAAAAATGTCACAGGTAGATACCGAGTAGCAGAACATTCTTTGAGCTCTGTACACACTAGGATATGCGGTAGTAGAAAGGTCTCTAGGCAAAGGTCACCGTGAAACTTGCTGTAGCAACATTAAATGAACATGGTTCATACCCAGTAGGCCTGGGATCGGAGGTCTCTGAAATACAAGTTCAATGCCAGATGCTGGGCAGTTTAACCTAAAGTCCTTCAAAGACCCGAACACTGCTACTGCATCAATATTAAATGAGAGCTTGTACAGCTAACAAGCTTACATGACACTAGTCTGGCAGGCAGAAACCGAAGCAAAGAAACAGCACTAAGCAGCTTGGAAACTGAAGAGGAGCTGGAAGTAGGTGTAAATAGCTGAACCTCTGATATGCAGTCGCTGGAGAAAAAAACAGAATTAGCAGCAGGAGGAGAAAACGAGATGCAACAAGGAGCTGGAATTCTGGCAGAATACTCAAGAGGAGGACAGGAAGATGGACTGGAGCTTATAGGCCAGGAGACAAAGAACACCTGGAGAACAACGAAGCAGAGGATGCCATCTTGGAAAAGGGCAAAAATGCACAAAAGGTCATCAAAACACCTGACAGTATCTCTCTTTGCTCATGTGTTCAATACTTTTTCCCTGTGTCATTTCTCATTATTACACATAATTTATTGGTTTGATTTCTTTGCCTGTGTGGACCGAATGGGCTGTTACTGACATCTGGAAAGAAATTAATGTCAATGCACCTATAGAAATATATTTACTTTGAAAATTGGTGACGTGTTCAGTACTTATTTCACTTGCTGTGTATAGCAAAAAAAAGAAGGTATATAAATGTGGAGAGCGTATATGTCGGTGGTCATTTGCTTTCACTGTAAATCTGTTTGGAATGTAAATGGAGGATCAGAGGGAACGATTCAGCTTCTCTCCTGGAATCATTACAGAGCAATGAACGGAGCAGCCTGCGAGGTATAATCAATTTTCCCGTTACTCAGCTTAGTACCTAAGAGAGATTTCAGTCAGGGCAAGCTGTGGTCATAGAGGAAGGTAAATTGGAAATCTGCAACACATTGAAATGCTGGTGATGGACTGTGAACACTGGGTCTAAATAGAAAACATATATACGGCGTATCTCCAGACCACAGCTATGCTCTGGAGTGAGCGAGGATTGAAGGAATTGAACCCGGTATCAAAGTGTGGAGCCCAGATCCCGCAAATATGAAATACATATTAAATAGGTCAGAGATCTGTGCTTTTAGGCTGGAAACACACTATCCTACTTACATGCGAGTCTCTTGGCAAATCCTCTGTCTCACGTCATTAACTACAATCAAGTTAGGGGCAAGTTCACATGCATCAGAACCGGACATCCTTTCGCCATCTGCGTATATAGTTTCTCTCTTAGAATGTTCCCCCGAGAGGTAGGATCACCTGCTGCCATACGCTAAGTCCCTTCATGCAGATTCTCTTGAAGGTCGCCAACGTTTCTAATGTCCACAAACACAAAGGTAACCAACGTCTTCCCCTAGCTCCGCAAGATCCAGGACTTCATCTTGGGTTAGTCAGACCTAGACCCTAGATTACCACCTACCGCATAGTAGATGGCTACTCTTGTGTAACCATGATTGGGCCTCAGTTCTCTGCTGGTCATCCCCTACCCTTGCCTGATCCCCCCCTTCCCCCTCAAATAGCTCTACGCGCTAACACTCGCGCAGTCTACCCCGACGTAGGTTACGACCTTAGGGCATACGTCAGCACGCAGTGCCTTTAATGAGGTTCTATCACCGTACTTAAAAATCTTCTCCCAGTGGTGCAAAGTTCGTGACCGGTACCCGCTTCATTTCTCCATTCCAACTATCCTAGAATTCCTACAAAGGCCTGGACTCTGGCCTGGTTCTCAGTTCTCTCAAAGGCTAGATCACCACCCTACGGACCAAGGACTCAAAACTTTCACTCACACTCGTTCCCCCCAAAAAGACACCTGTTGACGTCTGGGACCTAAACTTAGCCCTAGGGGTTCTACAAGAGCCCGATTGAACCATTACAAGACGTCTCCCCAAGCCACTTTTCTTGGAAAGTCGCTATCCTGGTCGCCATCACATCATTCAGACGTGTATCCAAGCTATCCACCCTACCCTGCCGCCCTCCTTATCTATCCTTTAACCAGAATAAGGTAGTCCTCTGGCCTTCTCCGTCATTCCTGCCCAAGGTGGTCTTCCACTTCCACCTCAACGAGAACATCGTCCTATCCTCATCATGTCCAACACCAGTGCATCGCTTTGAGAAAGCACTGCACACCTTAGACCTCGTACCTGCCCTCAGATGGTACATTTCTCCAATGGCCTCCTTCCACAAAACCGAAACGCTGTTCATCCTTCCGGAAGGACACAAAAAGGGAATGGCAGCATCAAAATCTACAGTGGTTAGTTGGATTTGTTCTGCAATCCAAGAGTCTTACCGTGTCAGAAACAGACCTATACCAGGAATCCACTAGATCGGTAGCTGCCTCATGGGCCATTACACATCAGGCTTCGGCGTCACAAGTTTGCAAAGCAGCAATTCGTCCCAGCTTGCACACCTACACAAAAGAATACAACTTCCATACCCAGGCTTCTGCAGATGCAAGCCTAGGTAGGAAAATCCTATAAGCGGCAGTCGCGCACTTGTAAGCAGCTGGCGCTTAGTACATGCATTATGCTCACGTTTTTACTCTATTCCGACCCAGGGACTGCTTTTGGACGTCCCTTGGTCCTGTATCCCCTAATGATGCGAAGGAGAAACAGGGATTTTTGTGTACTCACCGTAAAATCCTTTTCTCCAAGCTCACCATTGGGGGACACAGCACCCACCTGAGTGACCCTTACATGTCTACACATAGCTTTAGTTTAAGTCCTTTGTACCTTAATACGTTAGCATGTCCTCCTATTGCTTTAATACTAAACTGAAACTGAAACTGAATATCCTGCTTCCTGCAAGTGGGTGTATACTGCGGAGGACTTAAAGCGAACCTGTCACCCCCCCTGGACATCAAAAGCTATGATAGCCACCTTCTGCAGCACTAAGGCTGCATTCAGGGAAGGTGGCTATAGGCTTTTGATGCCCTATATCAGGGGTGGGGAACTCCAGTCCTCGAGGGCCGCAAACAGGTCAGGTTTTCAGGATATCCTTAGTATTGCACAGGGATTGGAATCATCACCAGTGCAAGTGATTATGTTATCACCTGTGCAATACTAAGGAAATCCTGAAAACCTGCACTGTTTGCGGCCCTTGAGGACTGGAGTTCCCCACCCTTGCCCTATATACTGTTAAATATTCACTTATATAACTGCTTACAGTTTAGAAGACCTAAGACCGGGAGGCGGGGTTTCGCGCTCCTCCGACCCGCCCCCTCTTGTCAATCAGCCTGGTCGCCTGCTGCTTCCTCACCTCACAGTCTAGCATGAACGCGTGCCTCCGTTCTTCTCTATGGCGCCGCACATGCGCTGTGCGCGCAGCCCGACGACTTCCTGGAGACCCAACGCACAGCGCATGCGTGGCGCCATAGAGGAGAACGGAGGTGCGCGTTCATGCTAGACTGTGAGGAGAGGCAGCAGCAGGCGACCAGGCTGATTGACAAGAGGGGGCGGGTCGGAGGAGCGCGAAACCCCGCCTCCCGGTCTTAGGTCTTCTAAACTGTAAGCAGTTATATAAGTGAATATTTAACTGTATATAGGGCATCAAAAGCCTATAGCCACCTTCCCTGAATGCAGCCTTAGTGCTGCAGAAGGTGGCTATCATAGCTTTTGATGTCCAGGGGGGGTGACAGGTTCGCTTTAATTCTTTATGTTTACTTAGTGTCCTCCTAGAGGCAGAAAAGCAGGCACCCAGGACTGTGATGCTGCACAAAAGCACAAGCAGCTGACACTCCCATCCAGAGAGGGAGAGGCCGTTCAGGGTCACTGATCCGAGTCTCCACCAAGAGACTCACATGTAAGTAGGATAGTGTGGTTCAACGCTTAGGCCGGTTTCACATTGCGATTTTGTGGCTGTCCGTGGGATCCGAGTTTTTGCAGGATCCCCCGGACAGCCATGGATCTACACGGATCCCTGCAATCGGATGGCAAATAGCCATCCGATCCGATTCCGTGTGGATCCTGCGGGCCCCGTGTCTCTTCCTGCTCCTGCCTCCTCCATCTTTTTCCCCCCACTATTCTATTCTGTCCCCCGCTCCTCTGTCCTGATCTAATCCCTATCCTGTCCCCTGTTCTCTTCCCTGTGTGCTCCTCCCGGAGGTTACATCACCTTGTCACCGGCTCCCAGGATGCGACACCATCGGGGCAGAAGGACCTGTGGTGATGTCAGAAAGCCGATCACATGACACATCAGCTGACCGGCTCTGTAACATCACCACAGGTCCTTCTGCCCCGATGGTGTCGCATCCTGGGAGCCGGTGACAGGTGATGTGTCCTCTGGGAGGAGCACACAGGGAAGAGAACAGGGGACAGGATAGGGAGTAGATTAAGATAGAACAGCGGGGGGACAGAATAGAATAGTGGGGCGGGGGACAGAATAGAATAGTGGGGCGGGGGACAGAATAGAGGAGATGGGGGGAGATGGGGGAAGGAAGATGCAGGGAGAGGCAGGGAACACGGAGCTGACATCGGATCCAAGGTGAACTCGGATCCGATGTCCATAGGCTCCCATTTTGTGGGCACTTGGATCAGAACTGATCCGATGCTGTCTGATTTGAGTCACGGACACAAAATCGCAGCAGGCTACGATTTTGTGCCCGTGATTAAATTGGACAACATCGGATATGCCAAAATCGGATGCCAATAGTGGCACATCCGATCCGATTCCCATAGGGGGACATGGGATCCGATTTCGGATCCGAGTGTATCCGTTTTGAAACGGATACAATCGGATGACCGAAAATTGCAATGTGAAGCCGGCCTTAGAACAAAACTCCAAATCATCAATAAAATCAGCAAAATAAACAATGAAATTACTTATCCCTGTAGCTGCCACTAGGGGGAGATCTGATAACACAGTATATAGTTATCTCTCCCTAGTGGTGACTGCAGACAGGATCTTATCATGTATCTCTGTATATAGGGATCTCTCCCTAGTGGTGTCTGCAGACGGAATCTTATCATGTATCTCTGTATACAGGGAGCTCCCCCTAGTGGTGACTGCAGACAGGATCTTATCATGTATCTCTGTATATAGTGATCTCTCCCTAGTGGTGTCTGCAGACAGGATCTTATCATATATCTCTGTATACAGGGTGCTCCCCCTAGTGGTGACTGCAGACAGGATCTTATCATGTATCTCTGTATACAGGGAGCTCCCCCTAGTGGTGACTGCAGACAGAATCTTATCATATATCTCTGTACACAGGGAGCTCCCCCTAGTGGTGACTGCAGACAGGATCTTATCATGTATCTCTGTACACAGGGAGCTCCCCCTAGTGGTGACTGCAGACAGGATCTTATCATGTATCTCTGTATACAGGGAGCACCCCCTAGTGGTGACTGCAGACAGAATCTTATCATATATCGCTGTACACAGGGAGCTCCCCCTAGTGGTGACTGCAGACAGAATCTTATCATATATCTCTCTACACAGGGAGCTCCCCTAGTGGTGACTGCAGACAGAATCTTATCATATATCTCTGTATACAGGGAGCTCCCCCTAGTGGTGGCTGCAGACAGGATCTTATCATGTATCTCTGTATACAGGGAGCTCCCACTAGTGGTGACTGCAGACAGGATCTCATCATGTATCTCTGTATACAGGGAGCTCCCCTAGTGGTGGCTGCAGACAGGATCTTATCATGTATCTCTGTATACAGGGAGCTCCCACTAGTGGTGACTGCAGACAGGATCTCATCATGTATCTCTGTATACAGGGAGCTCCTCCTAGTGGTGGCTGCAGACAGAATTTTATCATGTATCTCTGTATACAGGGAGCTCCCCCTAGTGGTGACTGCAGACAGAATCTTATCATGTATCTCTGTATACAGGGAGCTCCCCCTAGTGGTGACTGCAGACAGAATCTTATCATGTATCTCTGTATACAGGGAGCTCCCCCTAGAGGTGACTGTAAACTGAATCTTATCTTTTATCTCTGTACTTAGATATGTGACATATACAGTATTGTGTGGTCTTTATTACTTATAGCAAGTAATTGGATTTCAGTTTTCATTACACCTCAGCAGTGTAAGAAATGACTGACACTGTTGTCTCCTTCCTTCTGTCTCGGTGTATCTCTGCGGAGAGAGGTTATGTTCTGTGTGAGTCCAAGATGATTGATTGTGGTAGTGGAAGTAGTGTGAACACAAGCTCATGGATGTTCTTCTTGGCAATACAGATATGTCTCTTCTTATCTTTACTGTGATTCTGAGATATCTAGAGACAAGTAGCACAAGGAGAACATCTTTGAAAAAGCAACATAATTTCGGGATACTTTGTCAGGAGACGATTAAGCTGTTTGTGCCTCTATGTCGCCACCCAGTGGTGGGGATGTGAATTGCAGGTTTTCAACCTTTTTTGTAATATCTACAAATTGTGTATTAATTTTGGATGTTGTGAAATTTGAAACATCTGAAATCAATGACATGGGGTGATCTGGTGACACTAAAATGACATCAATATAGAACGTTAGCTCCACAGGTTCAGTTCTGCTGCATTTTCAATGGTGGTTACACAGTAACAAGCACAAATTCTGCAAATGTCTGTGATGAATATAATATGTGTACCCAGCTCCTGCAGGGGGGAGGGGGATAGCCTTTAATGGAGCATGAACAATCTGGGATATGCAACGGCTCCATTCAAGCAGTCCTATAATAAAGGCGCACAGCCGCTCTAGACCCGGGGCTGGATTTTAAGTATAATAAGTAAGACAGCATGAAATTGGCATCTTTGGATTTATACAGGAAAATTGTATCTTTTCAACCCCAAAGCTATGTTTTAGACATTTCCTGGAATCTACACAAGCCATTAATTATGTATCATTGGTAACTGTATGTGCAACGTCTGACAAATCTACCTATATTTGTGTACAGACAACAACTGGATAACAACGCACCTCAGAGTAGAAGAACAAAGCCTATGGAGTCCTGCACTGTTCCAGCTAATTAATGGACACCATTATTTTCAGAAAAATACCATAAATCGGAAAAGAACAAGAGAAGACCCAATTATAAGTCAATGGGATCCAATGGGCACATTTTAGATACATTCCATAATGGATCTGGCTTCCCTCATATCTAAAAGCAAAAGAGCAGATGTGAAGAGTCTATTTTCTTGACTCATGAGTTCCATGGTTTCCACTACAGAAGAACGAATATATCAGGACTCTGGATCTTCTGATGACCTCTTGGGCATTCTCACCCTTTTCCAAGATGGTGTCCTCTGAATTGTTCCTCTCCATGTTTTTTTTGTCTCCCTGCTTTTATAAGCCCCAGTCCATCTTCTGGTCTTCTGCTTGAGTATTCTACCTGGATTCCAGCTCCTTGTTGCATCTCAAGTTTGCTCCTCCTTCTCCTTCAAATCCTGTGTGATTATCCTGTGACTGCTCATCAGAGGTTCTGCTCCTTCACCTGCTGCCTGCTTCTCTTTTGTTCCTAGCTGATCGTGCAGTTTCCTCAGCTTCAGCCCTTGCCTGACCTGCCTTTGTGTCACTAAAGCTTGCTGCTTAATAAGTTCTCTGTAGCTCCCTTATGTAATATAGATGCAGTAGCTGTGCACAAGACTGTCCGGGACTTTTAGGTACAACTGCACTGCATCTGGTTCTGGACTTTTTTTTCCAGAGACTTCCATTCTCAGGCCTCCTTGGTGTCAGAGTGAACTTTACCATGGACTTTTCTTCTTTTACACCTCCTAGTGTGTACAGAGCTTAAAGACAGTTCCGGAATCAGCATCTACATCTGAGGTTATTTCAAGACACTTTTCCGTTAAGGCTTCTAATATTATCGCTGCGTGTTTATGAACTTTGATGTTCTGCTTCACTTCTGTTTGCTTAATCGCTGTGTGTTACAATACAGACTTTCGCACGGATAAACCTTGTTTCAGTTGTTTCTTTGCCTCACGCTAAAAAATTCCTGAGTTATCCATTATAATTGTTACAGAATAGCTGTAGACTGCACCATAGTGGTTGAGATGGAGCCTCTCTACACTGTTACTAAGGATTGGTCACCACCTTTATTCTTGATGCCAACATTTTGGAAAACCTTGAAGGAGTTCCAGACACTTAATCAGGTGCTATGAGGACTACTTAGACGCGTTGCCCAATGGACCTGGCAGAGCGTTATAACTTAAGTCGCTTTTGGAATATAAGGATGTGAAGAAAGCCTCATTTCCTTATCTCATGTATGGCTAGTGATAGATGTGGCCAGGACAACCCCATTGCAAATTGTGGCCTTGTTATGCTTGAAAAATACTGTATATTGGAAAAGAACCAGGGAACACCCAATTATAAGTCAATGGTATCCAACAGGCACCTTTCAAATACATTCCTTAATTGATCTAGCTTTTTTCATAGCTAGAAGTAAAAGAACAGATGTTAAGAGTCTATTTTCTTGACTTGTTGAGGATGGAGAGACATGAAATGTCTTTATAGGGTTAAAAATATCACAACTCTTCTCTAAAATATCTAAATTGTGATTTGGAGATGTCATGTTGTCTGTTGTACACTAGATGGCGCCCACGTTCCATAATACATCTGAGACCTAAGCCAACCCATTAAGGGAGGAATTTAGATATTAGAATAATTTGATAAGAATTGACATTAGGAGATGATCACTTTGTAGAAAGTTATAGAATAATAACACCCCTTTTTGCTTTCTGTATAAAAATGTGTGTTTCAATAAACGCTTGCGCAGTGTTTAATCTCATTTGGCGTAGGCATGAGTAAGGCTTGAGACGTCTCTGGTGTCCGTATCATTTACTTGCGGCGTGCAGGTGTGTACACTTGCCTATATAATAATTTGGAATGGCTGATGGACTTGTGATTGAACTGAGACCCTCAACAGACTTAAGAGTTCAGACAGGGACATTCATACAGAAAACTGGATAGCATGGTGGCTCAATAGTTACCACCACAGAAGAACCAGTAGCTGGAGACTACACCTTGATATCACGTATAGCCTGCGCTGCAGTCTTCTCACACTGCTCTGCAGTGATTTAATGTATAATTCCTGTCGGCAACTTTGAAGTTAATGTCAGGAGCTGCAGCTGTCTTTAGTCGGTTGTGGATCATCAGGTGAAGGGATGTTTCAGGTTACACAGTTGTCAACGCCCCTAGCCTTTAAATAGTTCCCACTTCCATGAGCAGATGTCGCTGATAAGGTTTAGTCTCTGCAAAGACCGTGAGTAGTGAGGACGTTAGTGCAGTTCATGCTGAAGCCTTACTGGTACTTTTTACCTGGAGTTTTCTGTAGTTTGTGGGAGTTACTGTGCTTCAAGGTCCCTTGGTAGAGGTGAGTTGGTTTTAGCCTAGGGCTTATCAGGAGCAAGGGCTAGAGTGGCGGCCCAGACATCATCACCTTCAGAGGTAATTCTGGGAACAGGGTGAGCCAGTGACCCTCAATCTAAGGGTTAGAATAATTTCCCTGATTGCCTTTTGCCCATCATTACCATTATGCTACCATACTCACTTGACCGTTATACCACCCTGTCACATTTGATGGCTGAGATAGAGCACCTCCACTGCTACTGGGGATTTGATCAACAGATTTATTATTGACATGATGAAAATCATGAAGGAATTCCAGAAAACCCTTTATAAACTCAATGAGGTTCAATGGCGAATATTTAGACACATTGCCCAATGGACCTAGCAGATAGTCATGACTTCTGTCACTTCTGCAAGACAAGGATGTGGAGTGAGCCTAATTTCCTTATCTCATGGGTTGCTAATGATGGATGTGCCCAAGTCAACCATGTACATGATGGCCTTGGGTCACGCAGACACTTGTTATGCCACAGACCATTGACTGTTTCAGCATGGAGTTTGGAGATTCGGCACACTGATGAGTTTCTACTGCCGGTCAAAGATTCAGCACTTGATGTATTACCATGTGGCAACTATTCAAATCAAATGTTGAAGAAGCCAGCCTTCATAATGTTTTGTTTTTGCCCCATAACAAACATCATGGTTCCATTAGGTTGCACATACTGTTGGCCATTGCTCTTCTGCCGGTTCCAACCTTGCACCATGTCAGCACTGACGTCATCCGGATTTATTAGTCACATTTCACCTTCTGCTCATTACTGTCACATTGAGATAGAAAATAAACATTTCCATTTGACCATTGTAAATGTAAAGCTAACCAATGCTATACGATGGGAAAATGCGATGTTCAGAACTTTCGGTGTCATTGTCCTTCACGGGAACGTCCATACTATTACTTTCCCAGAGCTGAATCACAATGGATAATACAGTGAATTGCAGTTTACTTCTTCTGGAGGAAAATAAACATTTATCAAGGTCGTTCTGTGCTGCAGTACATACATGTGCAGGGAATGAGAGGCAAGAGGTGACTCAAGATCAATGCAAGATAAGTCAAGGAAAATCTTCATAAAGTACCTCAACTTTCCATTGGGATTGTAGACTAAGGAGTAAATGTGGAGCAGACACCAAGATGACGATCTTTATATGAATGACTGATGCACTGCGAGTCTTGGTGTACGGCGACTGGTCCTTAATGTGCCTGACCCAATGTAAATGAGGAGCTGCACTATGTAATCTACGGAGGCATGATAAGAAGCATTGGGTGGTATAATAGTCATGAGCGTAATGTAGCAGGATGGTAATGATAGGCAAAAGGTAATAGGGGGAACTAGTCTGTACCTTAGACTGGGGTTCCCTGGCTCTCCCTGTTCTCAAAATTACCTCTAAAGATGAGGATATCCAGACCACCACCCTTGCCCTTTGCTCCGGATCAGCCCCCTCAACTCCACCCATGGACCAAGAAGCACAGCAAGAAAGTTTAAGCACAGACTGCACAAATGTCTTCACAGCTCAAGGTCCTTGCAGAGACTAAACTCTATCAGCGACATCTGCTGGTGAAAGAAGGATCTATTTAGAGGTCAGGGTCGTGGACAGGAGCTTAACCTGACACACCCCCTCACCTGAAGAGTCCTAGAAAACCATAGACAGCAGCAACCAAATCACTGCAGCAGTTTAAAAAGACTGCAAAGCATTCTACTACATGACAATAAGTGTTATAATGATTGTTGATGTATATGGAACCTTATCAGTTGAACTTGGCACAATGTTAAAAATACTGCAGTCAGATGCTTCTTTGGAAGAGTCCACACACACAGCGTTTTTGGCATTTTTTCATGTAGTCTGATGTGTGTTTTCGGCCATTTTCCCATAGACTTTTTTCTACAGGACAATCTTCCCCAAACCAGTAAAGATCAGTGGACTCACTGGGGCGTGGTACCGAACTCCCCTGGGTGAGCTGGTCCTAGTTTTAACCAACCCCTATACAGGGATTGTTAGGGGCAAGCCCAGGGGGTCTAAATACCACAGCTGCTAGTACCAGGGGGGGCTCATAAGGTTAGCCTATGCTACGGCACAGCTAAGGAGTCCGGGATAACAGGGTACAAAGCTAGGAGAGCAGGAATAGTGCTACCGGAGAAGAGCACAGTAAGGGTTCCCGGAAACAGAGTACAAGGAAGGCCTGACCAACAGTCAGCAAGGCAGAAGCAAACTGACTTAATAATCAGGCACCTCCCATCAGTGGAGGTGGCCTGATATACCAGAGGGAGAGCAGCTATTGGTCGAGGGAAGTGTCAGGTTGAACCGTGCCGGCCCTTAGAGTCACAGGGGAGGAGTGCATCTAGTGCTCCGCTGATTGGTCACATGAATATGATCATTGCAATGTGCTCAAGGGAATCCGGCGACGGCTCCGAGACACCGCACGCCTGGACGCTGGATGCCCGGTCTGCAGAGGATGCCGACCCTGGAGAGGGGAGCTGGGGAGTGGTGCCAGGGGACCTAACAGTGGGTTAGCAAACATTCCGGGGTCAGATAATAAGAGAATATGTTGTGGACCAAGGGAATAGACAAAGGCGTAGTCAGGTCATGGTCTGGGGTCAGAATACCTGTAGGATAGTAGAGTAAAGCAAAGGGACAGAGGAGGTCCAAAATCTGGCGCAGATGAACGGGGCTAACATGCACCAATGAGCGAAATGCTACAACTGGCAGAGATCTTGGACTGATTAGCTAAGTAGGTTGGCAATCACAAAGAACATGGAAGTCCTGAAGAAGCTCAGCACCTTCCAGACTCAGATTGGACAGCTAAGCTGTCAATCAACTCTCCTACAGCTCAGCATGCCCAAGTACCAGATTCGATGACTGAGCTGTCACTCACCAAACTGACTGCTCAGCCCGGCACAGATTCCATAGTGCAGCAAAACTGTTACTCATTGAGTCCAAGACACATTGAGCACAAGTATTGTGACAACATGATAATCTTTATAACTGTACTGAATATTTTCACCAGTACATGTCGCTTACAGTTTTTGTATGGAAGGTGCTTAGTGCTCCTCTTGGGCTTGTTTAAGGAGAACTCGCACACCAAGTGGCCACTTAAGGTATTGTAAGCAAATGTTAGGGAAGTTTCTTGAGTGACATTTTGTTATGACATGAACAGTCACATTTGAATTCTGCTTTGAGTAGGGGGTTGGATCAGATGACCCAGGAGCTCCTTCACATGATAACCCAGGAGGTCCTTTTACACAATGACCCAGGCAGTCCCTTCACACAATGACCCAGGAGGTCCCTTCACACAATGACCCAGGAGGTCCCTTCACACAATGAATAGGGAGGTCCCTTCACACAATGAATAAGGAGGTCCCTTCATAGGATGACCCAGGAGGTCTCTTTACCTGATGACCCAAGAGCTCTCTTCACATGATGACCCAGGAGGTCTCTTCACTTGATGACCCAGGAGGTCTCTTCACTTGATGACCAGGAGGTCTTTCCATATGATGACCCTGGAGGTTTATTCACACAATAACCCAGCAGATCTCTTTACACAATGACCCAGGAGGTCCCTTCACATGATGACCCAGGAGGTCATTTCACATGATGACCCAGGAGGTCCCTTAACAGGATAACCCAGGAGGTCCCTTCACATGATGACCCAGGAGGTCCCTTCACATGATGACCCAGGAGGTCCCTTAACAGGATAACCCAGGAGGTCCCTTCACATGACAACCCAGGAGATCTCTTCATACGATGACTCAGGAGGTCCCTTCACACGATGACCCAGGAGGTCTCTTTACATGATGACCCAAGAGGTCTCTTCACACAATGACCTAGGAGGTCCCTTCACATGATAGCCCAGGAGGTCTCTTCATACGATGACCCAGGAGGTTAATTCACATGATGAGCAGGAGGTCCCTTACCGTGTCTCCTGCAGGTCCTTTTGCACAATGACCCAGGAGGTCCCTTCACACAATAACACAGGAGATCCCTTCACACGATGACCCAGGAGGTCCCTTCGCATGATAACCCAGGAGGTCCCTTCGCATGATAACCCAGGAGGTCCCTTCACACGATGACCCAGGAGGTCCCTTCACACGATAACCCAGGAGGTCCCTTCACATGATAAACCAGGAGGTCTCTTCAAACGATGACCGAAGAGGTCCCTTCACACGATGATGCAGGAGATGCCTTCACACGATGACCCAGAAAGTCCGTGACACGATGACTCAGGAAGTCCCTTCATGTGATGACCCAGGAGGTCCCTTCACATGATAGCCCAGTAAGTCTCTTCATATGATTACCCAGGTGGTCGTTTCACACAATAACCCAGAAGATCCCTTCACATGATGGCCCAAAAGGTCACAATGAATCAGGAGGTCCATGACCCAGGAGATTCCCTCATACAATGACCCAGGAGGTCCTTTCACACGATGACTCAGTTAAAAGGGTTTAGTTATTAGGGATTTTCTGTGGGTTCCCCATAGGCTTATCTTCAGGAGACATAAAAAACTAAAATTTTAAACAAGAATTAAAGAAGAGGTCTGTGGACCCCCGTGTCTCCACAGAGGAGAGCACCCACTGACCCACATGTCTCCACAGAGGAGAGCACCCACTGACCCCCGTGTCTCCACAGAGGAGAGCACCCACTGACCCCCGTGTCTCCACAGAGGAGAGCACCCACTGACCCCCGTGTCTCCACAGAGGAGAGCGCCCACTGACCCCCATGTCTCCACAGAGGAGAGCACCCACTGACCCCCGTGTCTCCACAGAGGAGAGCACCCACTGAACCCTGTATCTCCACAGAGGAGAGCACCCACTGACCCCCGTGTCTCCACAGAGGAGAGCACCCACTGACCCCCGTGTCTCCACAGAGGAGAGCACCCACTGACCCCCGTGTCTCCACAGAGGAGAGCACCCACTGACCCCTGTGTCTCCACAGAGGAGAGCACCCACTGACCCCTGTGTCTACACAGAGAGCACCCACTGACCCCCGTGTCTCCACAGAGGAGAGCACCCACTGACCCCCGTGTCTCCACAGAGGAGAGCACCCACTGACCCCTGTGTCTCCACAGAGGAGAGCACCCACTGACCCCTGTGTCTACACAGAGAGCACCCACTGACCCCCGTGTCTCCACAGAGGAGAGCACCCACTGACCCCGTGTCTCCACAGAGGAGAGCGCCCACTGACCCCTGTGTCTCCACAGAGGAGAGTACCCACTGACCCACATGTCTCCACAGAGGAGAGCACCCACTGACCCCGTGTCTCCACAGAGGAGAGCACCCACTGACCCACATGTCTCCACAGAGGAGAGCACCCACTGACCCCCGTGTCTCCACAGAGGAGAGCACCCACTGACCCCCGTGTCTCCACAGAGGAGATCACTCACTGACCCCCGTGTCTCCACAGAGGAGAGCGCCCACTGACCCCCGTGTCTCCACAGAGGAGAGCGCCCACTGACCCCCATGTCTCCACAGAGGAGAGCACCCACTGACCCCCGTGTCTCCACAGAGGAGAGCACCCACTGAACCCTGTATCTCCACAGAGGAGAGCACCCACTGACCCCCGTGTCTCCACAGAGGAGAGCACCCACTGACCCCCGTGTCTCCACAGAGGAGAGCACCCACTGACCCCCGTGTCTCCACAGAGGAGAGCACCCACTGACCCCTGTGTCTCCACAGAGGAGAGCACCCACTGACCCCCGTGTCTCCACAGAGGAGAGCACCCACTGACCCCGTGTCTCCACAGAGGAGAGCACCCACTGACCCCCGTGTATCCACAGACGAGAGCACCCACTGACCTCCGTGTCTCCACAGAGGAGAACACCCACTGACCCCTGTATCTCCACAGAGGAGAGCACCCACTGAACCCTGTATCTCCACAGAGGAGAGCACCCACTGACCCCCGTGTCTCCACAGAGGAGAGCACCCACTGACCCCCGTGTCTCCACAGAGGAGAGCACCCACTGACCCCCGTGTCTCCACAGAGGAGAGCACCCACTGACCCCTGTGTCTCCACAGAGGAGAGCACCCACTGACCCCGTGTCTCCACAGAGGAGAGCACCCACTGACCCCGTGTCTCCACAGAGGAGAGCACCCACTGACCCGTGTCTCCACAGAGGAGAGCGCCCACTGACCCCTGTGTCTCCACAGAGGAGAGTACCCACTGACCCACATGTCTCCACAGAGGAGAGCACCCACTGACCCCCGTGTCTCCACAGAGGAGAGCACCACTGACCCCGTGTCTCCACAGAGGAGAGCACCCACTGACCCCTGTGTCTCCACAGAGGAGAGCACAAACTGACCCCGTGTCTCCACAGAGGAGAGCACCCACTGACCCCCGTGTCTCCACAGAGGAGAGCACCCACTGACCCCGTGTATCCACAGACGAGAGCACCACTGACCTCCGTGTCTCCACAGAGGAGAACACCACTGACCCCTGTATCTACACAGAGGAGAACACCCACTGACCCCTGTATCTCCACAGAGGAGAGCATCCACTGACCCCGTGTCTCCACAGAGGAGAGCACCCACTGACCCCGTGTCTCCACAGAGGAGAGCACCCATGGACCCCGTGTCTCCACAGAGGAGAGCACCCACTGACCCCATGTCTCCACAGAGGAGAGGACCCACGGACCCTGTGTCTCCACAGAGGAGACCCCACTGACCCCCGTGTCTCCACAGAGGAGAGCACCCACTGACCCTCGTGTCTCCACAGAGGAGATCACCCACTGACCCCCGTGTCTCCACAGAGGAGAGCACCACTGACCCCGTGTCTCCACAGAGGAGAGCACCCACTGACCCCCGTTTCTCCACAGAGGAGAGCACCACTGACCCCGTGTCTCCACAGAGGAGAGCACCCACTGACCCCCGTGTCTCCACAGAGGAGAGCCCCCACTGACCCCGTGTCTCCACAGAGGAGAGCACCCACTGACCCCCGTGTCTCCACAGAGGAGAGCACCCACTGACCCCCGTGTCTCCACAGAGGAGAGCACCCACTGACCCCCGTGTCTCCACAGAGGAGAGCACCCACTGACCCCCGTGTCTCCACAGAGGAGAGCACCCACTGACCCCGTGTCTCCACAGAGGAGAGCGCCCACTGACCCCTGTGTCTCCACAGAGGAGAGACCCACTGACCCCCGTGTCTCCACAGAGGAGAGCACCCACTGACCCCGTGTCTCCACAGAGGAGAGCACCCACTGACCCCGTTCTCCACAGAGGAGAGCACCCACTGACCCCCGTGTCTCCACAGAGGAGAGCACCCACTGACCCCGTGTCTCCACAGAGGAGAGCACCCACTGACCCCTGTATCTCCACAGAGGAGAGCACCCACTGACCCCCGTGTCTCCACAGAGGAGAGCACCCACTGACCCCCGTGTCTCCACAGAGGAGAGCACCCACTGACCCCCGTGTCTCCACAGAGGAGAGCACCCACTGACCCCCGGTCTCCACAGAGGAGAGCATCCACACACCTGTTCGGGGTGACCCCCGTGTCTCCACAGAGGAGAGCATCCACTGACCCCCGTGTCTCCACAGAGGAGAGCCCCACTGACCCCCGTGTCATCCACAGAGGAGAGCACCCACTGACCGTGTTCCGGACCTGCTGTCTCCACAGAGGAGAGACACCCACTGACCCCGTTCTCCACAGAGGAGAGCACCCACTGACCCCCTGTTCTCCACAGAGGAGAGCACCCACTGACCCCGTGTCTCCACAGAGGAGAGCACCCACTGACCCCCGTGTCTCCACAGAGGAGAGCACCCACTGACCCCCGTGTCTCCACAGAGGAGAGCCAGACCTGCCCACAGAGACCCGCCTGTGTCTCCACAGAGGAGAGCACCCACTGACCCCCGTGTCTCCACAGAGGAGAGCACCCACTGACCCCCGTGTCTCCACAGAGGAGAAGCACGACCACTGACCCCGTGTCTCCACAGAGGAGAGCACCCACTGACCCCGTGTGTCTCCACAGAGGAGAGCACCCACTGACCCACGTGTCTCCACAGAGGAGAGCACCCACTGACCCCCGTGTCTCCACAGAGGAGAGCACCCACTGACCCCCGTGTCTCCACAGAGGAGAGCACCCACTGACCCCGTGTCTCCACAGAGGAGAGCACCCACTGACCCCCGTGTCTCCACAGAGGAGAGCACCCACTGACCCCGTGTCTCCACAGAGGAGAGCACCCACTGACCCCCGTGTATCCACAGACGAGAGCACCCACTGACCCCGTGTCTCCACAGAGGAGAGCACCCACTGACCCCCGTGTCTCCACAGAGGAGAGCACCCACTGACCCCGGGGCTACACAGAGGAGAGCACCCACTGACCCCCGTGTCTCCACAGAGGAGAGCACCCACTGACCCCCGTGTCTCCACAGAGGAGAGCACCCACTGACCCCCGTGTCTCCACAGAGGAGAGCACCCACTAACCCCCGTGTCTCCACAGAGGAGAGCACCCACTGACCCCCGTGTCTCCACAGAGGAGAGCACCCACTGACCCCCGTGTCTCCACAGAGGAGAGTGTGGAGCCCCAAGGGACGTGGGGTACTCGGTACCGGACCGATCTGCTGCTGGGGGATGTCACTGGTGGCCTGGTCCGGACCGTGTCCCTGGCTCAGCACAATAAAAGGGGAATATTTACAAGGGAGATTGTCACGGGTGACGCCACCCACTTGATGCGGCCAGTAATGGGGGCCGCGGCTGCTGCAGAACCTCCGGGGGTGATGGAATGGCAGCCGGGATGGTATAGTTCTAGTGGGGAGAACTGTATCCCCCGGGGCAGTAAGTAGTTAACGTCTGTTGGGGTTATAGATGGTGGGGAAGAGTTGGAGGACACACACACTTACGTTTAGTTGATACTGCAATTCTCTTCTTCTCCCTGATGCTGCAGAGCTGACAGGCTGGATCTGTGGAGAAGCTCTCTGTGCTGAATCTGGAGCAAAGGTCACAATCAATACACAGACTCCAAAGTTGTTTTCCAAAGCTTTACTGCTGATGTTATTGCAGATTATAGTCCACGGAGTCTGTAATGGTGGCTGAGCTCTCTCTCCCCACACCCTGTCCGGGTCTTTGGCCTCCTTGTGCTGCACTCTGTGTGTGTGTCCTGAGCTGCTGCTTCTTAGCTAAGCTGCTGGGATTCCTCACGTCTCTCTCTGTTCGCTGCTGGTACCACTGGGTTAGGCAACTTGGGTCCTCTATGCTGTACTGACCCCTCCGTGTTGCTTCACTCTAGTACTAGGGGGCATCTAGAGATCCCACTGTTCCTGGATTCGCTGTGCTGTGGGTGCCAGACACAGTACCGGATCCGGTGTCCGTCTCTCTGTGCTTACTTCTGGGGCAAGTGATGGTGTCACTCCAGCTCCCAGATGTGTTCCTCTGTCCTTCGGTCTCCTTTTCCTCTGACCCTTTACTAGGTCTGCACTGAGCTAACTCTGCTCGGTGTCCTTTCCTCAGCCCTGCTGCGAGCTGAACTGAGCTCTCCCTCATGGACAAGTCTATATATGGAAGCAGGAGGTGCTCCCTCTATTGCCCAGAGGTGGTAGTGTTTGTCAGTGTGTAGTGGGGGAGAGAACCCATGTGATGTTATTGTGGCACATTAACCCATGGGGTGCCACATTCCCCCTTAGTTAAATACAGTACTCCGGGACTGTGGAAAAACAAGTAAACAACAATTATTATTGACATAGACATAAAAATGAAAAAGTACAAAAATCACTAGAATGTGAAAAAGAGTTCGAAAGTCAAAAAGCAGTCTTTCCAGAGGTTTAGTCTATTGCCTCCGGGCTGATGAATATATACAAGAGAGTTCTTACCACAACCAGTCCGTGGTATATATGGTCCATAAGTAAATAAGGAGATTGCAAAGTTCATACAGGATAGTCTCTGTAGGTACTGGGCTTTTTTAACGTTGTAACAACTATGTACATTTGTCCACTGAATTCAACTTATATTCAAACAACATATTTACATTATACATTTAATTCTGTATTTTATTCTTTGTACCTAGCTGGTATCTGACCTTGGGTACTACGCTCTGATCTGCGCAATGTTGGTGGAGTTAGTATGAAAGTGTGAGTGGACGTGTACCTATTTGGGGTGCTTGGTATTATGGCAGATGGAGGTCTGACTGCAGGACTGGCAAGTTCACTGGGACCAGGAATCTGTTCTTCCTCTTCGGATTCTACTTCCAGTTCTTCCAATTCTTCAAGTCTTGGGTCTTCTTCAGGTAACACGGGTTCTGGTAACACAGGTTCTGGTCTTGGTTCCATCATTGAAGGGAATGCAATCATTGGTACGACAACTGCTCCATGGTAGTTTGGCCATGTTTTAGGAAAATCTCCTAGTACCGTGTGGAATACTTCTTCTTTTTCTTTCTCTTGAATAGGTTGGACCTGTACGGGTTCTATGACTTCAGGTGTCTTCAGGGTTTCAGGACACAATTTGAGTTGATCACGAGATACGACTTGTGAAGTTCTCCCTTCATCTTTGCTTATCAAATAGGTTTTAACATTGTCTAGGTTAGATGGTAGAACTGTGTATGGGACTGCTTCCCACTGATTATCCAGTTTGCCTGTACGTCTCTTTCTCTTGAGAACTTGATCACCTTCTTGTAATGGCATCGCTTGAGCATGTTTGTTAAAGGTCTTCTCTTGTCTTGCTCTTGCTTGTTGTAGGTTTCTCTCTACACATTCTTGCACTTGGTGATACTGCTTCTGACGTTTGGTATCCCAATCTGTTTCTTCTAATTCTGTATCTGGTTTTTCAATTCCCATTTCTAGATCAATTGGTAGCTTACCGGGTCTTGCACGCATAAGATAAGCTGGAGTGCAGTTTGTAGAACTCACAGGGACATGGTTGTATAAGTCTACCAAATCAGGTAATTTATCTGGCCACTGGTTTCTTTCTGATTCCGGTAAGGTCTTTAACAGTTCGATTACTATATGATTCATTTTCTCGCATAGACCATTTGTTTGGGGATGATACGTTGTTGTGCGAATCTTCTTACAACCGTACATATTGCAGAATTCCCTGAACAGTTCTGATTCAAAAGCTGGACCTTGGTCTGCAAGGACTTGTTCTGGGTAACTATGTGGGCTACAGAAATGCGTCTGGAATGCTTTTGCTGCCGTCTTCGCTGTCAAGTCTTTGACTGGTACCACCACTAAGAAGCGTGAGTAATGGTCCACGATGGTTAGGGCATAGACATAGCCTGACCGGCTTGGTGACAACTTGACGTGATCTAATGCGACTAGTTCAAGAGGTTGCTTGGTTATTATTGGTTGAAGTGGAGCTTTCTGTAGATCTTTCCTTCTGAGGTTGCATGCGGCACATCTTCTGCACCATAGTTCAATGGATCCTCTCATGCCAACCCAATAGAATCTGTCCCTCAGGATTGCTTCTAACTTCTTCCATCCGAAATGCCCTGCGTTGTCATGATAAGCCTCTAAGACCATTTGGGTGTCTTGCTTGGGCACGATTATCTGCCAGACCAGTTCATGCGTCTTGGGATTGGTAAATCGTCTACAGAGCTTCCCTTGATGCAGGAACAGCTTGCCTCTATCCTTCCATAGCTGTATAGCTTCAGCTGGGGCATTCTGATCAGGGTGTGCATGTTGTTGCGTAAGCAGTTCTTTCACTAGCTTCACGGCTGGATCAGTATCTTGAGCTTCAGCCCATCCGTAGTGTCTTAACGGGTTAAGGTTTATTTCCTGTTTCTTTTGGTAGATGCCGGGTCGATAATCTTCTACCCTTGAACGATGAAAGGCCGGTAGTTCAATCTCTTCCAACTCTTCCGGTTCCTCTTCCACGTCTTTCAGGTGCGGCATCCGGGATAAGGCATCTGCGTTCCCATTCTTGCGGCCTGCCCGATATTTGATGACAAAGTTGTAGTTTGATAGCCGGGCTATCCATCGCTGCTCCAAAGCACCTAATTTGGCTGTGTCCAGGTGAGTCAACGGGTTGTTATCCGTGTAGATGGTGAATTCTGCACCTGCCAAGTAATGTTTAAAGCGTTCGGTTACAGCCCAGACCACTGCTAGTAGCTCTAACTTGAAGGAGCTGTAGTTCTCGGGATTTCGTTCTGTAGGCCGGAGCTTCCTGCTTGCAAAGGCAATAACTCGTTCTTTGCCTCCTTGCTTCTGCGACAATACTGCTCCCAGTCCCACGTTGCTGGCATCCGTGTAAAGAATGAATGGTTGATGGTAATCAGGGTATGCCAGGATCTCTTCTCCCGTCAGCGCACTTTTTAGCTGATTGAAGGAATTTTCTCTTTCTTCATCCCACCATGCCAGGGAATTACAGTTTGAAGTCTTCCTGGACCGTCCTACCAGAATGTCTTGCAGAGGAGCTGCTAGCTTCGTGAATCCTCGGATAAATCTTCTATAATAGCCTACCAGGCCCAGGAATTGCCTCACTTCTTTTACGTTCGTAGGTCTTGGCCAATCCCTTATTGCTGTGACTTTATCAGGATCCGGTGCTACTCCCTCTGAACTCACGACATGTCCCAGGTACTGTACCTTTGGTTTGAGAAGGTGACACTTGGATGGCTTGATTTTCATGCCATATTTCGACAAAGCTTCGAACACTTCCGCCAGGTCTTGTAGATGTTGCTCATACGTCTTCGAGTAGACTATGACGTCATCTAGGTACAGGAGGACAGTTTCAAAGTTTTTGTGTCCTAGGCAGCTCTCCATCAGACGTTGGAAGGTCCCGGGTGCGTTGCAGAGTCCGAACGGCATACAATTGAACTCACAGAGACCCATCGGCGTAGTAAACGCTGTCTTCTCCTTGTCGGCCTCGGCCACAGGAACCTGCCAGTACCCACTAGTCAGATCAAGGGTGGAAAAGTAGTTAGCAGATTTTAATGCAGCTAATGACTCCTCAATCCTAGGTAATGGGTATGCATCCTTATGTGTAATGTGGTTAATCTGCCGGTAATCTACGCACATTCTCATGGTCCCATCCTTCTTTTTGACTAACACTAGAGGTGCTGCCCAGGGGCTACAACTGTCTCTTATCACCCCTGCAGATTTCATTTCTCTGAGCATGTCTTTGGTGGTTTGGTAGTGAGCTGGTGGTAAGGGTCTATACCTTTCTTTTATAGGTTGATGGTTACCTGTGGGTATAGTGTGCTCTACCCCTTTGATCTGCCCAAAGTCTAACGGGTGTTTGCTGAATATCTGCTCATATTCTTTTACTACCCGGTATACTCCATGCTTGTGACGGGGAGGTGTAGAACTGGTACCTACATGCAACTTTTGGCACCAATCCTCCAACTTCTCCTCTGAGCCATTGTCATCCGCCTGGCATGACGGGTTCAAGGGCTCAGCGACGGTGATGTTGTTGTTATCAACCGTGTACAACTTAGCCATGGTAGCATACTTTGGTAATGTGACCTCATCTTCTCCGCAGTTCAACAGGCGTAATGGCACTCTTCCCCGGTGTACGTCAACCACTCCTCTAGCAGTGAGTATGGTCGGTCTACTGTCTGAGTACACGGGTTCTACCAGGGCCTGATAATCTTGCCCTTTAATGCCTATTGCGGCTCTGCACCACACCAACATTTCAGTTTTGGGAGGAATTACAATAGGTATTGGGTCACTTACTCTTACGCTGCCGATCTCACCTCCGGAGATTTCTACCTGCTGCTTCAACATCAGGGCTTTGATCTCTTTGTGCAGAAGCCTCTGTTGTCCTGTTCCGGCAGTCTCGGCGATTTGCTGTAAAACACTTAACACTTCGGAAAAACATTTTTCAATGACATTCTTTCCTACCACCATCACGGGTTCACGGCCTCGCCGGTCGACATCTACGATTATAATACCCTGTTTCTGCAATTCTACCTTCCCAACCTGAATATTCATCTCTCTAAATCCAACCTTTGGTATCATCAATCCATTACCAGCCCACACTTCAAAGTTAAAGCCATCTGGCGCATTAGTAATGTCTGAATCAGCCCAGTACCTTTTATATAGAACATGTGGGATAGATGTTATTTGGGATCCGGTATCCAGCAAGGCACTGAAGGGAATGCCATCCAACACAATAGGGATCACCGGCTTTCCTCCCACAAATTTGTCATACCAGGCTGAGGGGCCTTGAGCGTTCATTCCTGGGGAGCGGCCCGCCTGCCCAGGATATCGTCGTTTAAAGGACACTCACGAGCAAAATGGCCTGGTTTCTGGCAACGGCGGCAGACGGGCTGTCCATCTGGTTGGTAGCGATCGCTAGGTCGTCCTCTTGCTGCTGAGTATCTTCTGGGCCTCGTCCACGGAACATCCTCTCTGCTGGTCGCCAACTCGATCTTGGGTGCAGGTTTTGACTCTCGCAGTTCCTTGATGACCTTGGCCATGGAGATCACGGTGTCTGTCAGGGCATCTAGCTTTTGGTTGATGGCTGCATTTGAGATATAGTCCCCGGCCTCAGCAGCAGTCGTTGACATGGCAGATGTCGCTGGCGTTGCCGCCTGCTGAGGTGCTGCTGCAGTGTCAAGCACAGATGTTAATTCCCTTGGCTCCTCCAGCTGCTGCAGACGGATGGCTCTATCCTTCAGCTCAGTAAATGTCATGTCAGGGTTCTGCAGCAGTACCATGCTTAACTGTCCTCGATGAGAAGGGGAATGGAGGCCCTCAATAAATTGGTCAAATAGCATTTTATCAGCTCCCGGGGCTAAAGCAGGTTCTGCCAGCTTAAGGGCTTTGAGTGCTTCCTGCAAGTTCAAGGCAAAGTCTCTGGCACTCTGTTTAGGTTTCTGGTGGCATGCAAAGAACCTCATCTTAGCCCGGGTATCAACAGCAGATTCAAACGTTGCTTTTAGTCTGGCTGCTAGGTGCTCTACAGTGTCCTTATCCGTGTCCAGCCAGGACGCCACCTCACGCCGTGCATTGCCCGTTAACTGTCCCATTATCATGCCTACACGCTGGGCTTCAGTGAGGGGATACATCACATAATACTCTTTAATCTTTTGCATAAAGTCAGTTAGTGTATGAGGCTCACCGGAGTATTGAGGCAGCCACATTGCCCCTGGAGTATACGGCATCAGGAATGGCATTATGGATGCTGTTCCTTGCGCCGCTGCACCGCCGGACGCTACTGGCTGACCCGGCGCTGCAGCTCCATCGGCTACTCCGCCGCCGTCTTGTGCATCGGCCTGCGACATCTTGGGCCCCCTTAGTTAATATGCGCCCTCCGCCTTCCGCTTCCGTCCGGATGTCTCTGGGAGGTTCCGGGGCGCAGCAGGGATCTCCTTCCCCGCCGGATGTCGTCAGCACCAAGGGAGGAGGCTGGGTTCGCGCCAATGCAAGGTACCGCCCCCTTTCTTTCCCGCGCGCCGCGCGCTCCAAAATGGCGGATTCTCAAATATACAGTTCAGATGGCGCACTGGGTCCAATTCTTTTGGACCGGGTAGATCCTGTTCGTGACGCCAGGTTGTGGAGCCCCAAGGGACGTGGGGTACTCGGTACCGGACCGATCTGCTGCTGGGGGATGTCACTGGTGGCCTGGTCCGGACCGTGTCCCTGGCTCAGCACAATAAAAGGGGAATATTTACAAGGGAGATTGTCACGGGTGACGCCACCCACTTGATGCGGCCAGTAATGGGGGCCGCGGCTGCTGCAGAACCTCCGGGGGTGATGGAATGGCAGCGGGATGGTATAGTTCTAGTGGGGAGAACTGTATCCCCCGGGGCAGTAAGTAGTTAACGTCTGTTGGGGTTATAGATGGTGGGGAAGAGTTGGAGGACACACACACTTACGTTTAGTTGATACTGCAATTCTCTTCTTCTCCCTGATGCTGCAGAGCTGACAGGCTGGATCTGTGGAGAAGCTCTCTGTGCTGAATCTGGAGCAAAGGTCACAATCAATACACAGACTCCAAAGTTGTTTTCCAAAGCTTTACTGCTGATGTTATTGCAGATTATAGTCCACGGAGTCTGTAATGGTGGCTGAGCTCTCTCTCCCACACCCTGTCCGGGTCTTTGGCCTCCTTGTGCTGCACTCTGTGTGTGTGTCCTGAGCTGCTGCTTCTTAGCTAAGCTGCTGGGATTCCTCACGTCTCTCTCTGTTCGCTGCTGGTACCACTGGGTTAGGCAACTTGGGTCCTCTATGCTGTACTGACCCCTCCGTGTTGCTTCACTCTGGTACTAGGGGGCATCTAGAGATCCCACTGTTCCTGGATTCGCTGTGCTGTGGGTGCCAGACACAGTACCGGATCCGGTGTCCGTCTCTCTGTGCTTACTTCTGGGGCAAGTGATGGTGTCACTCCAGCTCCCAGATGTGTTCCTCTGTCCTTCGGTCTCCTTTTCCTCTGACCCTTTACTAGGTCTGCACTGAGCTAACTCTGCTCGGTGTCCTTTCCTCAGCCCTGCTGCGAGCTGAACTGAGCTCTCCCTCATGGACAAGTCTATATATGGAAGCAGGAGGTGCTCCCTCTATTGCCCAGAGGTGGTAGTGTTTGTCAGTGTGTAGTGGGGGAGAGAACCCATGTGATGTTATTGTGGCACATTAACCCATGGGGTGCCACAAGAGCACCCACTGACCCCCGTGTCTCCACAGAGGAGAGCACCCACTGACCCCCGTGTCTCCACAGAGGAGAGCATCCACTGACCCCCGTGTCTCCACAGAGGAGAGCCCCCACTGACCCCCGTGTCTCCACAGAGGAGAGCACCCACTGACCCCCGTGTCTCCACAGAGGAGAGCACCCACTGACCCCCGTGTCTCCACAGAGGAGAGCACCCACTGACCCCCGTGTCTCCACAGAGGAGAGCACCCACTGACCCCCGTGTCTCCACAGAGGAGAGCACCCACTGACCCCCGTGTCTCCACAGAGGAGAGCCCCCACTGATCCCCGTGTCTCCACAGAGGAGAGCACCCACTGACCCCGTGTCTCCACAGAGGAGAGCACCCACTGACCCCGTGTCTCCACAGACGAGAGCACACACTGACCCCGTGTCTCCACAGAGGAGAGCACCCACTGACCCCCGTGTCTCCACAGAGGAGAGCACCCACTGACCCCGGGGCTACACAGAGGAGAGCACCCACTGACCCCGTGTCTCCACAGAGGAGAGCACCCACTGACCCCTGTGTCTCCACAATGACTTCATATACCCAATGGAGGGTGCAGCTCCTTGCGGTGCAATTCTTTAATGACATGGGCAGTCACCTGAAAGCGATAGAATCCCAAGTGTTAAATATCCAGCCCATAACGTCTACATACAAGTTCCAGAAGTTACAAGATTGATTCGATCCTCCTGTCCTGGCTTATTTTTTAGATTTCACCGGATATATTTCACATCTTTGGTTGCTCCTCTGCAGTAACAGCTCGGCCTTGTAACCCACAAGGACCATCCCGACATAATTTAATGCTGAATTTGATTATTGTGGAAAATTATATTTTTCTGTTTTTTTTTTTTTCGCTTGTTCGCCCATAAAAACGCCAACGTGTATTTCTAGGTACAATATCGACCTCTGCAGCAGCTTATACCCGCGTTCCTCAATGTATTCACTTTTATGGAATAACCGGGGAATCGTACACTGAACACTCACTTATTTCTCCGGCGTATATCACCGTGCGTTCTTCTCTGCCAGACACCGGGCGGCAATTTACTCCTATTTAAGAATCCCGTATGTGCATTAACCGTAAGGAGTGTAATCAGGGGCTCGTTATATCTGCCAGCCCTGGTGTATGTGTAGATAATACAGTGTGTGCAAAAATGTAAAAAAAGAAAAAACCCCAAAGTGGTAAAACCGCATCTTTGACCTTGAGGTTCAAGTTGTTTTTTTTTCCATAGTTGCATTATAGGGAAACTCCGCTGTAATGGTGATTGTAACGGGGTTGGCGTCAGCGGTGGATGTTATTTCCATTCTTGCAAAAAGTCCCAATTTTTCCAGGAAAGTCCATTACACTGAACCAGGGGCATTACCAAGATTTCTGCTGTTTTCGGGTATCCCGAGGCTATCCCACAAATTAATGACTATTGAACCAATGGATGTAGGGCGGACTTTTCCAGCATGGAGTGCCAGTTACGCCAATCTTATTTTGTGTTTGATTAGAGGTTTGATTGCTCTTTAGTTTAATATGTTCTTGATTGAATGTCTCAGGGGCCTCCATTAAGCCATTGTTCTCCTTGTAGCACAGTGCCAAACCCCGCTTGTCCCCATAGACTCTAAGCTAATCAGAGCTACAGTAGGATTCATTCTCCTGCACCTGTTGGGGTTGAGCGTCTTTGTTCTTTTCTGCAATGGAACCTTCTGAATACTGTGAGTGACATGTAGAACATGGTGTATTGGGGTGTGGGCCGATCTCAGGAGAGATGGATTAGTAAGCCCCATGTTTAGTTGTAGATTGTTGCTGTGACGTGGAGGGTTGAGGATCTGTGGCGCCCCGCCAACGAGTGCATCACAGGAGGGTACTGCATCCCTGACCGAAGGTGCAGTATTCTCCGTCACAGTGGTGAACAGGTTAATCCCAAGGCTCCATACACCACATGCAACATCTAGAGACAGAGGACCGATTAGATACCCGTTTCCTGGGCCACCGGTCCTGGTTGGATGAGAGTTAGGTGTATAGCAGTGGGGAAAGAGAGAACAGGGTTAGAAAGTGGGAGAGACAAGAACAAGAATAGATGTTGTGACAGAACAGCTAACAGGGAGGGCACTGAGAAGTGGTGACCCAGAAGTGCAGGGGGCCAAGAGAACTAGTAACGGGCGAAGAAACGACCCGAGCCCAGTCCAACCCGGAGTACCGGCTCCGAGGTAGCGCAGATGCTTCATCGCTGCACTACAGAACCGGAGTGATAGAGGGCTTCATAGGAGCGAAATACACAAATCTCCATCACCACCGCTGTACCGGGAGGGGTACCCACCATTGAAGTCCAGGGACCTATTGGGAGTTGCTAGGCCAACGGCTCGGGTGCCCAACAGAAGTTCCTCTGTATCCCGACCTGGTACGTTGTAAGCCGCGAAGAGTAAAAGGGACAGTCAGTTTAAAGAAAGACACTGTGGAGCCTTGGAGGGAAACTGTTCATCACAGGAACCACCCGGTCCGTAACCTGACAGTGAAACCGTTATTCCAGTGTACCGTGTGTGAACTAAGTAAAGACCCGTGCAGAGGAGCATCGTATCCGAGCCTTATTCCCGAACTGGTACTAACCGATTCACCTACAGAATCAACTGAGCTGCCGTATTCCATCACTACAGCTCGTGACCCTGGGGACTACCGCTCATCCTGTAGGGAGCGTATCCACCTAGCTGCAGCCCATCCTCCGGATGTCCAAAGCAGCGCCGGTGCCATCACCGGACCCCTACAGGTGGCGTCACGAACCAATAACTTTATACCTTTTGTTATTCTATTTTAACCCCTTCATTGACCACCGGGCCTCCACAGCCTCAGGTACGGAACTGTGACCATAAGCAGCGCCTGAGACCTGAGAACCCGGCTTATGGTGAGTCAGATCTGTTGCTGTGGCCAGGTCCTGGTGCCCATGGATGTACTATAGAGATTGGAGCTGGATACAAGTTCTATGATCCTAGTATCTGTTGTGTGGATTTGAGGAACTATCGTAAGGACTGTTGTTGCCAGCTGGACCTTGATAGATGTGTTTGGCTTGTGGTATCCATTTTATGGCCTTTTAACATGGGACCCTATGGGAATCTGATCCAGTACCTGATTCGGTAAAAATGCCTCCAAACAGACAAGGGGAAAAACTGGATCCGGTAATAGATCCAGTTACTGGATGCAGCCTCCCAAATGTGACCCTGGCCTAAATCCCAACCTGTCCGATGTAGCCTGACTGAGCTTGTGGCCCCTGACAGACGTAACCATAAACAGATCTGTGATGGTATACTGTGGATAGATAATACTAGTTCTTGGCTTATTGAAGTAATTACACAACTTGAGATTTTCTTCCTCTCACAAACAAACATTTTACTGTTTCGGAGAAGCTTTTCTTGATGAAGTCTGTGGGCGGAAAAGTGCATCATCCATCGTCTGCAAAACACAGGATTAAACAATCTCTCCACGTGAGGAAACGCTTTGTGCAGTTGATATGTTGGAGACAGAAACATAAAGGAGCTGGAAAGTTCTGAGGAGGAGAATCTGCAGCCGGTGTGCACTGTGGTGTATCTACATATATACTGTGTGCACTGTGGTGTATCTACATATATACTGTGTGCACTGTGGTGTATATACATATATACTGTGTGCACTGTGGTGTATCTACATATATACTGTGTGCACTGTGGTGTATCTACATATATACTGTGTGCACTGTGGTGTATATACATATATACTGTGTGCACTGCGGTGTATCTACATATATACGGTGTGCACTGTGGTGTATATACATATATACTGTGTGCACTGTGGTGTATCTACATATATACTGTGTGCACTGTGGTGTATATACATATATACTGTGTGCACTGTGGTGTATCTACATATATACGGTGTGCACTGTGGTGTATATACATATATACTGTGTGCACTGTGGTGTATCTACATATATACTGTGTGCACTGTGGTGTATATACATATATACTGTGTGCACTGTGGTGTATCTACATATATACTGTGTGCACTGCGGTGTATATACATATATACTGTGTGCACTGTGGTGTATATACATATATACTGTGTGCACTGTGGTGTATCTACATATATACTGTGTGCACTGTGGTGTATCTACATATATACTGTGTGCACTGTGGTGTATCTACATATATACTGTGTGCACTGTGGTGTATATACATATATACTGTGTGCACTGTGGTGTATCTACATATATACTGTGTGCACTGTGGTGTATCTACATATATACTGTGTGCACTGCGGTGTATCTACATATATACTGTGTGCACTGCGGTGTATCTACATATATACTGTGTGCACTGTAGTGTATCTACATATATACTGTGTGCACTGTGGTGTATCTACATGTATACTGTGTGCACTGTGGTGTATCTACATATATACTGTGTGCACTGCGGTGTATCTACATATATACTGTGTGCACTGCGGTGTATATACATATATACTGTGTGCACTGTGGTGTATCTACATATATACTGTGTGCACTGTGGTGTATCTACATATATACTGTGTGCACTGCGGTGTATCTACATATATACTGTGTGCACTGTGGTGTATCTACATATATACTGTGTGCACTGTGGTGTATCTACATATATACTGTGTGCACTGTGGTGTATCTACATATATACGGTGTGCACTGTGGTGTATCTACATATATACTGTGTGCACTGTGGTGTATCTACATATATACTGTGTGCACTGTGGTGTATCTACATATATACTGTGTGCACTGCGGTGTATATACATATATACTGTGTGCACTGTGGTGTATCTACATATATACGGTGTGCACTGTGGTGTATCTACATATATACTGTGTGCACTGTGGTGTTATCTACATATATACTGTGTGCACTGTGGTGTATCTACATATATACTGTGTGCACTGTGGTGTATCTACATATATACTGTGTGCACTGGGTGTATACTACATATATAACTGTGTGCACTGTGGTGTATCTACATATATACTGTGTGCACTGTGGTGTATCTCATGATATACTGTGTGCACTGTGGTGTATCACTACATATATACTGTGTGCACTGTGGTGTATCTACATATATACTGTGTGCACTGTGGTGTATCTACATATATACTGTGTGCACTGTGGTGTATCTACATATATACTGTGTGCACTGTGGTGTATCTACATATATACTGTGTGCACTGTGGTGTATCTACAATATATACTGTGTGCACTGTGGTTATTACAATATACTGTGTGCACTGTGGTGTATCTACATATATACTGTGTGCACTGTGGTGTATCTACATATATACTGTGTGCACTGTGGTGTATCTACATATATATACTGTGTGCACTGTGGTGTATCTACATATATACTGTGTGCACTGTGGTGTATCTACATATATACTGTGTGCACTGTGGTGTATCTACATATATACTGTGTGCACTGTGGTGTATCTACATATATACTTGTGCACGGGTGTATCTCATATATATCTGTGTGCACTGTGGTGTATCATAATATATACTGTGTGCACTGTGGTGTATCTAATATATACTGTGTGCACTGTGGTGTATCTACATATATACTGTGTGCACTGTGGTTATCTACATATATACTGTGTGCACTTGGTGTATCTACATATATATACTGTGTGCACTGTGGTGTATCTACATATATACTGTGTGCACTGTGTGTATCTAATATATACTGTGTGCACTGCTGTGTATTACATATTACTGTGTGCACTGTGGTGTATCTACATATATACTGTGTGCACTGTGGTGTATTACATATATACTGTGTGCACTGTGGTGTATTACATTATATACTGTGTGCACTGGTGTATCTACATATATACTGTGTGCACTGTGGTGTATCTACATATATACTGTGTGCACTGTGGTGTATCTACATATATATATGGTGCACTGTGGTGTATTACATATATACTGTGTGCACTGTGGTGTATCTACATATATACTGTGTGCACTGTGGTGTATCTACATATATACTGTGTGCACTGGGTTGTATTGTATAATACATATACTGCATGTGTGCAACTGTGTGTGTTATCTACATATATACTGTGTGCACTGTGGTGTATCTACATATATACTGTGTGCACTGTGGTGTATCTACATATATACTGTGTGCACTGTGGTGTATCTACATATATACTGTGTGCACTGTGGTGTATCTACATATATACTGTGTGCACTGTGGTGTATCTACATATATACTGTGTGCACTGCACTGTGGTGTATCTACATATATACTGTGTGCACTGTGGTGTATCTACATATATACTGTGTGCACTGTGGTGTATCTACATATATACTGTGTGCACTGTGGTGTATCTACATATATACTGTGTGCACTGTGGTGTATACTAATATATACTGTGTGCACTGTGGTGTATCTACATATATACTGTGTGCACTGTGGTGTATCTACATATATACTGTGTGCACTGTGGTGTATCATACATATATACTGTGTGCACTGTGGTGTATCTACATATATACTGTGTGCACTGTGGTGTATCTACATATATACTGTGTGCACTGTGGTGTATCTACATATATTACTGTGTGCACTGTGGTGTATCTACATATATACGTGTGCACTGTGGTGTATTACATATAACTGTGTGCACGTGGTGTATCTACATATATACTGTGTGCACTGTGGTGTATCTAACATATATACTGTGTGCACTGTGGTGTATCATCATATATACTGTGTGCACTGTGGTGTATCTACATATATACTGTGTGCACTGTGGTGTATCTACATATATACTGTGTGCACTGTGGTGTATCTACATATATACTGTGTGCACTGTGGTGTATCATACATATATACTGTGTGCACTGTGGTGTATCTACATATATACTGTGTGCACTGTGGTGTATCTACATATATAACTGTGTGCACTGTGGTGTTATCTACATTATATACTGTGTGCACTGTGGTGTATCTACATATATACTGTGTGCACTGTGGTGTATCTACATATATACTGTGTGCACTGTGGTGTATCTACATATATACTGTGTGCACTGTGGTGTATCTACATATATACTGTGTGCACTGTGGTGTATCTACATAATATACTGTGTGCACTGTGGTGTATCTACATTATGATTACTGTGTGCACTGTGGTGTATCTACATATATACTGTGTGCACTGTGGTGTATCTACATGATATACTGTGTGCACTGTGGTGTATCTACATATGATATACTGTGTGCACTGTGGTGTATCTACATGTATGAATACTGTGTGCACTGTGGTGTATCTCATTATGATATACTGTGTGCACTGTGGTGTATCTACATGTATGAATATACTGTGTGCACTGTGGTGTATCTACATGTATGGATATACTGTGTGCACTGTGGTGTATCTACATGTATGGATATACTGTGTGCACAGCGGTGTATCTGCATGTATGGATATACTGTGTGCACTGTGGTGTATCTGCATGTATGGATATACTGTGTGCACTGTGGTGTATCTACATGTATGAATATACTGTGTGCACTGTGGTATATCTGCATGTATGGATATACTGTGTGCACTGTGGTGTATCTGCATGTATGGATATACTGTGTGCACTGTGGTGTATCTACATGTATGAATATACTGTGTACACTGTGGTGTACATGCATTGATGGATATACTCTGTGCACCCCAATTGTATCTGCATGTATGGATATACTGTGTGCACTGTGGTGTATCTACATATATGAATATACTATGTGCACTGTGGTGTATATGCATGAATGGATATACTGTGTGCACTGTGGTGTATCTGCATGTATGGATATACTGTGTGCACCTTGGTGTATCTGCATCTATGGATTTACTGTGTGCACCATGGTGTATCTACATGTATGAATATACTGTGTGCACTGTGGTGTATCTACATGTATGGATATACTGTGTAATACTGTGGTTATCTGCATGTATGGATATACTGTGTGCACTGTGGTGTATCTGTATATATGGATATACAGTGTGCACCATGGTGTATCTGCATCTATGGATATAGTGTGTACACTGTGGTGTATCTGCATGTATGTATATACTGTGTGCACTGTGGTATATCTGCATCTATGGATATTCAGTGTGCACCACAGTGTATTTGCATGTATGGATATACTGTGTGCACCAAGGTGTATCTGCATGTATGGATATACTGTGTGCACTGTGGTGTACCTGCATGTATGAATATACTCTGTGCACCATGATGTATCTGCATGTATGGATATATTGTGTGCACCCCAATGTATCTGCATGTATGGATATACTGTGTGCACTGTGGTGTACCTGCATGTATGGATATACTCTGTGCACCATGATGTATCTGCATGTATGGATATACTGTGTGCACCCCAATGTATCTGCATGTATGGATATAGTGTGTGCACTGTGGTGTATCTACATGTATGGATATACTGTGTGCACCGTGGTGTATCTGCATCTATGGATATACTGTGTGCACTGTGGTGTATCTGCATTTATGGATATACTGTGTGCACTGTGGTGTATCTACATGTATGGATATACTGTGTGCACTGTGGTGTATCTACATGTATGGATATACTGTGTGCACTGTGGTGTATCTACATGTATGGATATACTGTGTGCACCGTGGTGTATCTGCATCTATGGATATTCAGTGTGCACCACAGTGTATCTGCATGTATGGATATACTGTGTGCACCCCAATGTATCTGCATGTATGGATATACTGTGTGCACCCCAATGTATCTGCATGTATGGATATACTGTGTGCACCCCAATGTATCTGCATGTATGGATATACTGTGTGCACCCCAATGTATCTGCATGTATGGATATGCTCTACACGCTGATGTAATATCATTTTCCAGACATTGTCTTCGATGATTGTCAGCCGCCTTTGGCTCCTACTTTAGATGAATGCAGTGCAGATATACCAGTGTATTACAGAGGTGCCGTTAGTATGTAAACGTCGCTGTGTTCTGTTTTCATTATCGGGAGTTTTCTGCACAACATTGGGGCTGATGCATTGATTTATTAGATCGCTGCCGGTGCTGAGAGGCTCCAGGAACCTTGTAGAGAAGAAGAAATTGCATCACTGTCACTGACTTCACTAGTTTAGGATGAATAAAATGTAATTTAATGTCCATAACACAGGGCTTGTGTACCACATGTATGTAGCTATAGGGGCAGCCAATACCAAAGGAGGCGGCTGCTCTACCCCATAGGATAATGACTGTCTGAAAGAGGATTCAAGGACGGAGGGAATGACAGAGTTTGTATATTTAGGTCCATGAGCTGCTACAAGCTGCATGTAGGGTTTTTCCAGAGTTGGGTGAGGATAAAGGAAAATCTTTTGAGGACAATCCTTCAGGTTTTAAAGGGTGTCAATATTTCTCTGCATCATAATCTGCTGTTAACCATGGACATAGATCGGTCCTTCCAATAATGAGGACAAAGATCAAGATGAATAGATGAATTTACCATTAAGGTCTAATCAACAATGAGGATTAAGCTCTTTTGCCAAGGACGATTGAGGACCTGTGATGAAGGATGACTAAGGACCTGTGATGAAGGATGACTAAGGTCCTGTGATGAAGGATGACTAAGGTCTTGTGATGAAGGATGACTAAGGTCTTGTGATGAAGGACGACTAAGGACCTGTGATGAAGGATGACTAAGGACCTGTGATGAAGGATGACTAAGGACCTGTGATGAAGGATGACTAAGGACCTGTGATGAAGGATGACTAAGGACCTGTGATGAAGGATGACTAAGGACCTGTGATGAAGGATGACTAAGGTCTTGTGATGAAGGATGACTAAGGACCTGTGATGAAGGATGACTAAGGACCTGTGATGAAGGATGACTAAGGACCTGTGATGAAGGATGACTAAGGACCTGTGATGAAGGATGACTAAGGTCTTGTGATGAAGGACGACTAAGGACCTGTGATCAAGGATGACTAAGGACCTGTGATGAAAGGTCTTATTAATAAGGGCTAAGGACTGACCAACAATGAGGATTAAGGACTTGTGATGAAGATCAGCTAAGGTCTTGTGATGAAGGATGACTAAGGTTCTGCGATGAAGGATAAAGAGGTTCTTGTGATAAAGGATGACTAAGGTCGTTTTAATGTGTTCTGACTAATGTCTACTCAACAATGAGGATTAAGGTCCATTGTCAAGGATAACTAAGGTCCTGTGATGAAGGATGACTAAGGTCCTGTGATGAAGGATGACTAAGGTCCTGTGATGAAGAATGACTAAGGTCCTGTGATGAAGGATGACTAAGGACCTGTGATGACTAAGGTCTTGTGATGAAGGATGACCAAGTTCTGCTTATAAAGAATAACTAAGGTCTTGTGATTAAGGATGACTAAGGTCTTCTGAAGAATGATAACTACAGTCTTTTTATGAAGGATGACTAAGGTCCTGTGATGAAGGATGACTAAGGTTCTGTGATGACTAAGGTCCTGTGATGAAGGATGACTAAGATCCTGTAATGACTAAGGTCTTGTGATGAAGGATAACTAAGGTCCTGTGATGACTAAGGACCTGTGATGAAGGATGAATAAGGTCTTGTGATGAAGAATGACTAAGGACCTGTGATGAAGGATGACTAAGGTTCTGTGATGACTAAGGTCTTGTGATGAAGGATAACTAAGGACCTGTGATGAATGATAACTAAGGTCTTATGATGAAGGAAGACTAAGGTCCTACTAACAATGAGGACTAAGGTCTTATCAACAATGAGGATTAAAGTACTTTGCTAGGGAGAATTTAGATCCTGTGATGAAGGATGAGTAAAGTCCGATTGACAAGCAGGACAATAAAGGCTACATTCCTTTCAAGAATGAGGATTGAGGTCTTATTGTCACAGAGGATAAAGGTCCTATCCAGTACTGAGGTTCTGGAGGACTAATATTCTTATGCCTAGAAGGACCAAGGTCCTATTCCATAGAGGCAGTAAGGACTGAGAAAGACTAATTCATGAATTCACCAATTACCATCATAATAAATGACGGACGCCATTGCCAACTTCATTGGGTTTTCTATTCAGAAGGATGACTAAGGACCTGTGATGAAGGATGACTAAGGTCTTGTGATGAAGAATGACTAAGGACCTGTGATGAAAGATGACTAAGGTCTTGTGATGAAGAATGACTAAGGACCTGTGATGAAAGATGACTAAGGTCTTGTGATGAAAGATGACCAAGGTCTTGTGATGAAGAATGACTAAGGACCTGTGACGAAGGATGACTGAGGTCCTGTGATGAAGGATGACTAAGGACCTGTGACGAAGGATGACTGAGGTCCTGTGATGAAGGATGACTGAGGTCCTGTGATGAAGGATGACTGAGGTCTTATTAATAATGGCTAAGGACTGATCAACAATGAGAATTAAGGACCTGTGATGAAGATCAACTAAGGTCTTGTGATGAAGGATGACGAATGACTTTTGATGAAGGATGACTAAGGTTCTGTGATGAAGGATAAAGAGGTTCTTGTGATAAAGGATGACTAAGGTCTTTTTAATGTGTTCTCACTAATGTCTGCTCAACAATGAGGATTAAGGTCCATTGTCAAGGATGATTAAGGTCCTGTGATGAAGAATGACTAAGGTCTTGTGATGAAGAATGACTAAGGACCTGTGATGAAGGATGACTAAGGTCCTGTGATGAAGAATGACTAAGGTCCTGTGATGAAGAATGACTAAGGACCTGTGATGAAGGATGACTAAGGTTCTGTGATGACTAAGGTCTTGTGATGAAGAATGACTAAGGTCCTGTGATGAAGAATGACTAAGGACCTGTGATGAAGGATGACTAAGGTTCTGTGATGACTAAGGTCTTGTGATGAAGGATGACTAAGGTCTTATGATGAAGGAAGACTAAGGTCCTACTAACAATGAGGACTAAGGTCTTGTCAACAATGAGGATTAAAGTACTTTGCTAGGGAGGATTTAGATCCTGTGATGAAGGATGAGTAAAGTCCGATTGACAAGCGGGACAATAAAGGCTACATTCCTTTCAAGAATGAGGATTGAGGTCTTATTGTCACAGAGGATAAAGGTCCTATCCAGTACTGAGGTTCTGGAGGACTAATATTCTTATGCCTAGAAGGACAAAGGTCCTATTCCATAGAGGCACTAAGGACTGAGAAAGACTAATTCATGAATTCACCAATTACCATCATAATAAATGACGGACGCCATTGCCAACTTCACTGAGTTTTCTATTCAGAAAGGATCTCATCTGCTCAGTTTGTGCTGATCAAAATATTTGCGGATCGGTGGTCAATTAGTGCTGCCGCTGTGGACCTGTAAACGTTCCCTTAGTTGATGTACTGGAGGGTTTTACAGCAATTGCTGCAGCCTCTTCTGCTCTATTTACAAGCCCTATCTACAACCCCTGGCAAACATTCTAGAATCCCCGGGCTCGGAGGACGTCCATTCAGTTGTTTAATGTTGTAGAATAAAAGCAGATCACAGACCTGGCACAAAACTAAAGTCATTTCACATGGCAACTTTATGGCTTTAAGAAACACCAAAAGAAATCAAGATAAACAATGTGGTACTCAGTAAGGGTACCTTTACACGCCGCGACGGCAGGCTGGATACATCGCGCTACAAGCTACAATTGTAGCTTGTAGCGTCCATATCGCCTGTAGTAGCGGCGTCTGAAGAGGCGACGCTACAGCCGGCGACAGATACATCTGTTTATGGGCTCTGCTCATAAAACTTAAGGCAACATCGCCGATTGTAGCGAGCTGTATCGGCGTGTAAAGAAGCAACGGAAAGGCAACTCTGGACACCCGGCGATGTGGCTGCCATGTATCTAAGGCGTGACACAGTCGCCATGTTACCCGCGCCCCATCTGCGATCATTGGAGGTCGCTCCTGCTTTATGATTGGTAGTCGCAGCATAGGGCGGGATATTTAAGGAGCTGACCAGTCACACTACACAATTACTCGAGCGCGCTGTATTAATCAGCCTACTGCGATGCCTGGCCAATCCTGATGATATTGCGCTGTCCTATCATCGTTACGGACGGCTCGTAATCCAAGATTGTTGCACGTCCTATGTGCTATCCCTGCTGCACCGGTCCGCCCATAGTAGCTGGTTGTAGCGGTGTGTAAACATGGTACGCTACGCTACAGCTGGCTACTTGAGACACCCGGCGATGTAGCTAGCTATAGATGTAGCGTGGCGTAGCGCACCTTATGGCGGCGTGTAAAGAGAGTGCGTTGACCGTTTGTAGCCGTTCGGGCGTGCTCGTGCACTTGAAGTAGCGCGATGTATCCAGCCTGCCGTCGCGGCGTGTAAAGGTACCCTAAGGGTTACTTTTGTTTAAGACCAAGCAGAGGGAAAACATGATGGAATCACTCAATTCTGAGGAAAAAAGTATAGAATCACCCTGTAAATTTTCATTCAGAAAACTAACACCTGCATCAAATAAGATCTGCTCGTTAGTCTGCATCTAAAAAGGAGTGATCACACCTTGGAGAGCTGCTGCACCAAGTGGACTGACATGAATCATGGCTCCAACACCAGAGATGTCAATTGAAACAAAGGAGAGGATTATCAAACTCTTAAAAGAGGATAAATCATCACACAATGTTGCAAAAGATGTTGGTTGTTCACAGTCAGCTGTGTCTACAATCTGGACCAAATACAAACAACATGGGAAGGCTGTTAAAGGGAAACATACTGGTAGACCAAGGAAGACTTCAAAGCATCAAGACCTGAAGCGTAAACCAAATGTCTCCAAAACAGAAATGCACAAGACAAATGAGGAACGAATGGGAGGAAACTGAGTCAATGTCTGTGACCGAACTGTAAGAAACCGCCTAAAGGAAATAGGATTTACTATAAAAATAAAAAAGC
>JARQOC010000001.1:623838809-623993678 GCA_033576535.1 Allobates femoralis | reverse complement strand
TACAGGAATATAACTACTACTAGCTGTGAGCCCGATTCTAAAGAATCGGGTAGTCTAGAATCCATATATAGTTTATTTACTAATAGTTAGGGGAGTGCGGTGAAATTAATTGTGTGTATACAGGTGGCTCAGTGGGTAGCACAGTATACGGTGGCTCAGTGGTTAGCACTGCGCGGTGGCTCAGTGGTTAGCACTGTATATGGTGGCTTAGTGGTTAGCACTGTATATGGTGACTCAGTGGCTAACACTGTATGGTGGCTCAGTGGTTAGCACTGTATATGGTGGGTCAGTGGTTAGCACTGTATACGGTGACTCAGTGGTTAGCACTGTATATGGTGGCTCAGTGGTTAACACTGTATATGGTGGCTCAGTGGTTAGCACTGTATATGGTGGCTCAGTGGTTAGCACTGTATATGGTGGCTCAGTGGTTAGCACTGTATATGGTGACTCAGTGGTTAGCGCTGTATATGGTGGGTCAGTGGTTAGCACTATATATGGTGGGTCAGTGGTTAGCACTGTATATGGTGGGTCAGTGGTTAGCACTGTATGGTGGCTTAGTGGTTAGCACTGTATATGGTGGCTCAGTGGCTAACACTGTATGGTGACTCAGTGGTTAGCACTGTATATGGTGGCTCAGTGGTTGGCACTGTATATGGTGGCTCAGTGGTTAGCACTGTATATGGTGGCTCAGTGGTTAGCACTGTATATGGTGGCTCAGTGGTTAGCACTGTATATGGTGGCTCAGTGGTTAGCACTGTATGGTGGCTCAGTGGTTAGCACTGTATATGGTGGCTCAGTGGTTAGCACTGTATATGGTGGCTCAGTGGTTAGCACTGTATATGGTGGCTCAGTGGTTAGCACTGTATGGTGGCTCAGTGGTTAGCACTGTATATGGTGGCTCAGTGGTTAGCACTGTATATGGTGGCTCAGTGGTTAGCACTGTATATGGTGGCTCAGTGGTTAGCACTGTATATGGTGGCTCAGTGGTTAGCACTCTGTATGGTGGCTCAGTGGTTAGCACTGTATATGGTGGCTCAGTGGTTAGCATTGTATACGGTGGGTCAGTGGTTAGCACTGTATCTGGTGGCTCAGTGGTTAGCACTGTATATGGTGGCTCAGTGGTTAGCACTGTATATGGTGGCTCAGTGGTTAGCACTGTATATGGTGACTCAGTGGTTAGCGCTGTATATGGTGGGTCAGTGGTTAGCACTATATATGGTGGCTCAGTGGTTAGCACTGTATATGGTGGCTCAGTGGTTAGCACTGTATCTGGTGGCTCAGTGGTTAGCACTGTATATGGTGGCTCAGTGGTTAGCACTGTATATGGTGGCTTAGTGGTTAGCACTGTATATGGTGGCTCAGTGGTTAGCACTGCGCGGTGGGTCAGGGCCCAGTTAGTAGGCACAGCAGGAGTTAGTGGGAAAAATGAGTGGGCAGAGCAGGGGTGAGTGGGCACAGGATGGATCGAGCGGGGCAGGATGGAGGCGGAGGAGCAGGATGAAGCCGAAGGGGCAGGATTGAGCAGGATGGAGCGGGAGGAGCAGGATGGAGCCAGATGAGCAGAATGGAGGAAGTGGGGCAGGATGGAGCAAGCGGGAGGGCAGGATGGAGCCGGGGGAGCAAGAACAGCAGGGGTGAGGATGGAGCGAGCAGGGCAGGATGGAGCGAGCAGGGCAGGATGGAGCGAGCAGGGCAGGATGGAGCCGGAGGGGCAGGATGGAGATGGCAGGGCAGGATGGTGGCGGGGGGGGAGGATGGAGCCGGAGGGGCAGGATGGAGCCGGAGGGGCAGGATGGAGCCGGAGGGGCAGGATGGAGGTGAGTGGCGCAGGATGGACTGAGCGAGGCAGGATGGAGAAGGCGGGGCAGGATGGAGATGGCAGGGCAGGATGGTGGCGGGGGGGAGGATGGAGGCGGCGGGGCAGGATGTTGGGGGGGGGGGGGCAGGATGGTAGTGGGGGTGCGGGATGGTGTCAGGGGGGGCAGGATGGATACGGGGGGCAGGATGGATACGGGGGCAGGATGGATACGGGGGGCAGGGTGGAGGCGCTCCTCCAGACCCCCTGCGCTCCCCGCGGCCGCCGTCCCTCTGGGCCTCCACTCTGTGCGGCCCCCCTTCCTCCCCCCCAGAACTTCATGGTGATAATAAAAAAAAAAAAAAAACCTCAGTGAGGATACTTACCCTCCGGCGGCTCGCTCAACCTGTCTTGTAGCTTCCAGGACAGGAGCTGTCGTTGGCTGGGAAACTGATGAGCTGGGGGTCAGTGGGCAAAGCGGGGGTGAGTGGGCATGGTCAGTAGCCAGAGGAGGGGGGGGTCAGAGCAGGGTCAGTGGGCAGAGCAGGGGTGAGTGGTCAGAGCAGGGGTTAGTGGGCAGAGTCATTGGGCAGAGCAGGGTCAGTGAGCAGGATTGGGGGGTCAGTGGGCAGAGCAGGGTGAGAGCGGGGGTCAGTGGTCAGAGCAGGGGTTAGTGGGCAGAGTGATTGGGCAGAGCAGGGGTCAGTAGGCACAGCAGGGGTTAGTGGGAAAAATGAGTGGGCAGAGCAGGGGTGAGTGGGCAGAGTCAGTGAGCAGAGCAGGGGTCAGCAGGCAGAGCGGGGGTGACTGGGCAGAGCAGGGTTTAGTGGGCAGAGCATGGTCAGTGGGCAGTGTGAGGGGTCAGTGGGCCGAGCAGGGTGAGTGTGAGGGGTGAGTGGGCAGTGTGAGGGGTCAGTGGGCCGAGCAGGGTCAGTGGGCAGAGTGGGGGTGAGTGAGCAGAGAGGGGGTCAGGGAGCAGAGAGGGGGTGAGTGAACAGAGAGTGGGGGTGAGTGGGCAGAGCAGGATGAGTGGGCAGAGTGTGGGTGAGGGGGCAGAGAGGGGGTCAGGGGGAAGAGTTGGGGGGTGAGTGGTCAGAGTAGGGGGGTGAGTGGTCAGAGTAGGGGTGAGGGGCAGAGAGGGGGTCAGTGGGCAGAGTGGGGGTCAGTGGGCAGAGTGGGGGTCAGTGGGCAGAGTGGGGGTGAGGGGGCAGAGAGGGGGTCAGGGGGAAGAGTTGGGGGGTGAGTGGTCAGAGTAAGGGGGTGAGTGGTCAGAGTGGGGGTGAGGGGCAGAGTGGGGGTCAGTGGGCAGAGTGTGGGTGAGGGGGCAGAGTGTGGGGGCAGAGAGGGGGTCAAGGGGAAGAGTTGGGGGGTCAGTGGTCAGAGTGGGAGTGAGTGGTCAGAGTGGGGGTCAGGGGCAGAGTGGGGGTCAGTGGGCAGAGTATAGGTGAGGGGGCAGAGAGGGGGTCAAGGGGAAGAGTTGGGGGGTCAGTGGTCAGAGTGGGAGTGAGTGGTCAGAGTGGGGGTCAGGGGCAGAGTGGGGGTCAGTGGTCAGAGTGGGGGTCAGTGGTCAGAGTGGGGGTCAGTGGTCAGAGTGGGGGTGAGGGGGCAGAGAGGGGGTCAGGGGGAAGAGTTGGGGGGTGAGTGGTCAGAGTAGGGGGGTGAGTGGTCAGAGTGGGGGTGAGGGGCAGAGTGGGGGTCAGTGGGCAGAGTGTGGGTGAGGGGGCAGAGAGGGGGTCAAGGGGAAGAGTTGGGGGGTGAGTGGTCAGAGCAGGGTCAGGGTCAGAGTGGGGGTGAGGGGGCAGAGAGGGGGTCAGGGGGAAGAGTTGGGTGGTCAGTGGTCAGAGTGGGGGTCAGTGGTCAGAGTGGGGGTCAGTGGTCAGAGTGGGGGTCAGGGGCAGAGTGGGGGTCAGTGGGCAGAGTGGGGGTGAGGGGGCAGAGAGGGGGTCAGGGGGAAGAGTTGGGGGGTGAGTGGTCAGAGTGGGGGTCAGTGGTCAGAGTGGGGGTCAGTGGTCAGAGTGGGGGTCAGTGGTCAGAGTGGGGGTGAGGGGGCAGAGAGGGGGTCAGGGGGAAGAGTTGGGGGGTGAGTGGTCAGAGTAGGGGGGTGAGTGGTCAGAGTGGGGGTGAGGGGCAGAGTGGGGGTCAGTGGGCAGAGTGTGGGTGAGGGGGCAGAGAGGGGGTCAAGGGGAAGAGTTGGGGGGTGAGTGGTCAGAGCAGGGTTAGGGTCAGAGTGGGGGTGAGGGGGCAGAGAGGGGGTCAGGGGAAGAGTTGGGTGGTCAGTGGGCAGAGTTGGGGGGTCAGTGTGGGGGTGAGTGGGCAGAGCGGGGGGTGAGGGAGCAGATCGTGGGTCAGTGTGCAGCGCAGGGGGAAGAGTAGGCAGAGGAGGTTAGATCGGGACAGGACCTTTGATGACGTCACGGTCATGTGATCTGTGACTCCACCCATCATCGTGACGTCATCAGAGGTCCTGAAGCCCATGAATAGAGATCGCGGCTGGCTGGTGGGAGCTGTGGTAAGAGGTGGGGGGTGACCGGAGAGTGGGGGGGAGGGTGACCGGAGAGTGGGGCGGGGGGGGGGGGGGCGATCGGGCAGCGGAGATAGGCTGGGGGTGACCGGGCAGTGTAGGGGGGCTATGGTGACAGGCGGGGGGGGGATGATGGGGCAGCGGGGGGGAAGTGTTGTGACAGGCGGGGGGTGAGCGGGCAGTGGAGCGCGGCCAGGAGGAGGTTCACTATATCTTCTCCTTATATATAATTGCCGTAGCGCACTTCCGTTTGGCAGCCACGTCCACGACGACGGAAGTAGCGCCGAATATGACGGAAGTGCGCTAAGGTAATTATATATAAGATAATACTGCCCCTATATACAAGAATATAACTACTATAATACTGCCCCTATGTACAGGAATATAACTACTATAATACTGCCCCTATATACAAGAATATAACTACTATAATACTGCTTCTATATACAAGAATATAACTACTATAATGCTGCTCCTATGTACAAGAATATAACTACTATAATACTGCTCCTATGTACAAGAAAATAACTACTATAATACTGCTCCTATGTACAAGAATATAACTACTATAATACTGCTCCTATATACAAGAATATAACTACTATAATACTGTCCCTATATACAAGAATATAACTACTATAATACTGCCCCTATGTACAAGAATATAACTACTATAATACTGCTCCTATGTACAAGAATATAACTACTATAATACTGCCCCTATATACAAGAATAGAACTACTATAATACTGCTCCTATGTACAAGAATATAACTACTATAATACTGCCCCTATATACAAGAATATAACTACTATAATACTGCCTCCTATGTACAAGAATATAACTACTATAATACTGCCCCTATATACAAGAATAGAACTACTATAATACTGCTCCTATGTACAAGAATATAACTACTATAATACTGCTCCTATGTACAAGAATATAACTACTATAATACTGCCCCTATATACAAGAATATAACTACTATAATACTGCTCCTATGTACAAGAATATAACTACTATAATACTGCTCCTATATACAAGAATATAACTACTATAATACTGCCCCTATTTTCAAGAATATAACTACTATAATACTGCCCCTATATACAAGAATATAACTACTATAATACTGCCCCTATATACAAGAATATAACTACTATAATACTGCCACTATATAGAAGAATATAACTACTATAATACTGCTCCTATATACAAGAATATAACTACTATAATACTGCTCCTATATACAAGAATATAACTACTATAATACTGCCCCTATATACAAGAATATAACTACTATAATACTGCTCCTATATACAAGAATATAACTACTATAATACTGCTCCTATATACAAGAATATAACTACTATAATACTGCTCCTATATACAAGAATATAACTACTATAATACTGCTCCTATATACAACAATATAACTACTATAATACTGCTCCTATATACAAGAATATAACTACTATAATACTGTTCCTATGTACAAGAATATAACTACTATAATACTGCCCCTATATACAAGAATATAGCTACTATAATACTGCTCCTATATACAAGAATATAACTACTATAATACTGCTCCTATATACAAGAATATAACTACTATAATACTGCTCCTATATACAAAAATATAACTACTATAATACTGTTCCTATATACAAGAATATAACTTCTATAATACTGCCCCTATATACAAGAATTTTCTGATCATCATAATGGGAGACCCAGACAATGGAGTTTAGGGCACTGCCCTCCGGAGGTCACACTAGGTACTACAAGTTTGTAGACACCGCCCCCTCCGCTTATAAACCCCTACCGCAGGGAATATCCTCAGTTTTAAACTTAGTGTGCTCGGAGGAATCACACGCTTTGCTTGCACATCACAGCATTCTCACAGCTTACGTGATGGCGTCTGAAGACAAGGTAGGTCCCGGTCGGGGACCTCCGGCAGTCTCCCTGTTCACCCTTGGGGAACACACAGGTTGAGGTACCGGAGGGCCCAGAGCCTGGACACGTTGTGTCCTCCCGGTAAGCTGCCGTGCTCCTTCGCATCCCTCCTTGGGGGGCTCTGGGAAGTGGGAGACAGGAACCTTGCACAGCTCCGCTCCGTCCGAGGCCTCCCTAAATGGTGCTTACAGACCGGACTGGTGCTGAAACCCCTGTCCGAGGCCTCCCATATATGGTGCTTACAGACCGGACCGGCACTGAGGCGCCCTGTGTGTCTCCGGTGTGCCTGGGGGTAGTGTCTGACACTATTGTGTTTTGACACTCAGACCGCGCGCAGCCTTCGGGTCCGCGGTTCTGGCGGTGTACCCTGTGCTGGGGTCACTATAGCTGACCGCCCTGTGTGTCACAGGGGCTGCGGCTGCGGGCTACAGATTTTGTCTGCAGCCCTGGGTATAGTGTTGATGCTATATCTCCCGCGCTGCGGGCTCCAGCACCAGATTATTAAGATGGCTGCTTGGAGAGATGTGGAGCAGCCCATGGGATGACGTCATCGCTGGGCGTGTGTGTGTGGACTTCCCGCGTGTTTTCGGCACCGCCCACGACTTGTCTGGCGGCGGCCATCTTCTCCTCACTTCCCTGTTGGGACTGAATGAGTGCACGACTGCGCTCCCGGGAGATTCCGGTCCTTACCCTCGCGGAAGCCACACACACACCGCTCCCCTCCACCGCATTGAAGCGGTCGGTAAGCCGCCGGTGTTCCGGTTTCCTACTTGGCTTATTTTTCTCTTCTGCTGTCGGCATGTCCCCAGCAAAGAAGAACGCTGCTAAGGCAGACAACTCCACCACTACCTGTGCTACATGCAACGGGACGTTGGTTGGGGGGTCCTGCAATAACTGCGGACGCCCAGAGGCCCGGACTGATGCTGCAGAGGCTGCAGCTCCGGTGCTGTACCCTGAGGTTCAGGTGATCCCAGGGCCATGGGAGACACAGAATAAGATAAATGAATCTGTGTTATCCAAGCTGTTCTCCATGTCGCAATCCCTGGAGGCACTGACTAGGAGACTGGAAAGTCCAGCTGCTCCATCAAGTTACCCCCGGGTGTCACCCCTTGTTGCCGCGAGATCCCTTAAGCGGGCTCGCCGAGATGAATCACCCGAGATCCAGAACCTCTCTGAGGAGGAGCGTCACTCTGACGGTGACGACGATGATGGGGGTTCAATACTTGAGTCTATGTCAGAACCACCTGATGGGGTGGAGGATTTGGTATCCTCCATAAACGAGACTCTTCATCTCGTGGCACCCCCTGAAGAGGTGGAACTCCACCCGAAGGAGGCTTATCAATGGCTGCAGCCAGAGGCTCGCTCATGTGGCTCCTTTATGGACCACACTAACTTTGGAAGGGTGGTTAGAGCACCCAGGGTTCACCCTGGGCGGCGTTATGTCCGCAAATCTAGGGACACTCGCTTCCCCTTCCCCAGGAGGTGCTTCAGGAGTGGTCGCAGTCCCCGAAGGTGGACGCTTCCATGACCAGGATTGCTGCACGCTCCCTTTTCTCTGCCTCTGATAGCTCCTCATTGAAGGACGCGACGGATAGACAGGTCGAACAACTCGCCAAGTCTTCCTATGAGGCTGTGGGGTCTTCATTTGCCCCTAATTTTGCCACGGTCTGGACCTTGCAGGCGATCACCGCCTGCTTGGATGGTATAACTGACCTGGCGGGGTCCAATGCAGAAGTCCTGGCGCTTACTGATAGGGCAAAGGCCTATGCAGATTACGCCAGGACGGCGACCCTAGAAACTGCCACCCGCTCTGCTGTGGCTTCGGCCAATGCTATAGCGATCCGCAGGTTGTTGTGGCTGCGTCTATGGGACTCAGATGCCACGTCAAAGAAGATTCTGCAGAATCTTCCGTTTTCTGGTGACAGACTGTTTGGTACCGAGCTGGACAAGCTGATAAAGGATTCTGCGGAGTCTAAGATCCCGCAGAATAAACCCAAGCCACGGTATACCGTTAAAAGGAACCCTAAACAGTGGTCCTTTCGCTCCAGCTCACAGTCATCGACCTCGTCCGCTCGCGCGGACAGAGGGGGCAAGCCCTCTACTCAGTGGCGTCCCAAGGGTCGCCAGAAGAAGTCAACGGGGGCGGCGGCTGCCACTCCCAAACCCACTTCCGCATGACTCGCTCTCCAGTCCTGCCGCCCCACAGGTGGGGGGCCGTCTGTCCCGATTTCAGGACAGATGGTTACTCCTCGTTCAAGATCAGTGGGTCCGAGACGTAGTCTCGCGCGGCTACAGGATAGAGCTGACGTCGCGGCCGGCACACCGATTCCATCGGTCTGTTCCATCCCCAGAAAAGGCTCAGGCTTTTCATCTGGTGTTGGAGGGACTCTGCAGAGACAGAGTAGTGATCCCAGTGCCTTCCGGAGAGAGGTTCAGGGGTTTTTACTCCAACCTCTTTATCGTCCCGAAGAAGGACGGCTCCTTTCGCCTAGTTCTGGACCTCAAGTTGTTCAACCGTCACGTGTTGGTTCGGAAGTTCCGCATGGAATCCCTGCGCTCCGTGATCGCGGCTGTGTCGCAGGGGGACTTCTTAGCGTCCATAGATATCCGAGACGCTTACCTTCACGTGCCCATTGCACCAGCTAATCAGCGCTGATTGAGATTTGCAGTGGGGGACGAACACTACCAGTTCGTGGCGCTGCCCTTCGGGTTAGCCTCGGCTCCGCGGGTGTTCACGAAAGTGATGGCCTCTATGATGGCTCTCCTACATATGCAGGGACATGCCGTCATACCCTATTTAGACGACCTGCTGGTCAGGGCGCCATCAGAACATCTTTGCCGGAAGAGCCTGGAGGTAACCATGAAGTCTCTGGAACAGTTTGGGTGGCTTCTCAATGTCCAGAAATCAACCCTGGTTCCGACCCAGTCACTGACATATCTGGGCATGGACTTCCACACGGACTCAGCTCTGGTGTCCCTACCACGAGCCAAACAGCTGGCCATCCAATCGGGAGTCCAAGATATACTCCTGTCCCCACAGTCATCCATACGGGTGTTGATGAAGCTGGTGGGACGCATGGTGGCAGCGATAGAGGCGGTGCCTTTTGCACAGTTTCGCCTCCGTCCTCTCCAGCTGGAAATTCTTCGCAGATGGGACAAGAGGACGATCTCGCTGAATCGGCTGATGGCCCTTTCACGACCGACCAGGGATTCCCTGCTGTGGTGGCTTCAGCCACATCACTTGTCACGGGGCCGGTCTTTCCTCAAACCGTCATGGTTAGTGGTGACCACTGACGCCAGTCTGAAGGGCTGGGGAGCGGTGTTCTTACACCACAGGGCTCAAGGCCTCTGGACTCAGTCGAAGTCGGCGTTGCAGATCAACGTGCTGGAGATCAAGGCGGTCTATCTGGCGCTTCTGGCGTTTCAGAAGTTCCTGTCGGGACAGCCCATCCGGGTTCAGTCCGACAATGCGACGGCCGTCGCATATATAAATCATCAGGGAGGGACCAGAAGTGCTCAGGCCCTCGCCGAAGTCCACCGCATTCTATCCTGGGTGGAGGAAAACGGCTGCCTGATCTCCGCAGTTCACATCCCAGGGGTCGAGAACTGGGAGGCCGACTACCTGAGCCGACAGGGAATGGACGCCGGAGAGTGGTCTCTTCATCCGGACGTCTTCCGGGACATCTGCAGCAGATGGGGCACTCCGGACGTGGATCTGATGGCCTCACGGCTCAATCATCAGGTGCCGCAATACATGGCGAGATCATGGGATTCTCAGTCTCTGGGGGCGGACGCCCTGATCCTGAGTTGGTCCGGATTCCATCTACCATATGTGTTCCCTCCGCTGGCACTGATTCCCAAGGTTTTGTGGAAGATCAGGTTGGAGTGCCGCGAAGCCATTCTAGTGGCACCGGATTGGCCCAGGAGGTCCTGGTATCCGGACCTGTGGCAACTGTCCGGCGGACTCCGGTGGGCTCTTCCAGAACGCGCAGATCTACTCTCGCAGGCCCCCTTCTTCCACCTCAATTCCAAGGCCCTCAGATTGACTGCATGGCTCTTGAGGCCTGGCTTCTGACATCCAGGGGATTCTCTCCTACAGTGTGTCACGTACACACTTCTCAGCACGTGACTTGGGGTTGCACCTGCAAGGGTTAATCAATCTCCCCTCACTCAATCCAGCACTCGACCTCTGTCCTATGCTGAAAGGGAGCATCAATCACACCCCGACTCACACTGTGCACCCCGCTTCACACTCACTGCCACCACTTACCAACATACAGGGGGTAAGTCCCTGGAATAATACTGTCAGCCAATCACAGGATCACACACTTCTTAGGCTATGAATCCTTTTAGAACAAACAAGGTTTCAGCTTATTAAAGTTTTAAGCTTTAATATAAAAGGTACAGTGCTTACATAAAAAGATATAAAAATAGAAATAATACAATGACATACACATATGCAAACAATGAAATAAAAAGGAGAAACTTACAGAAAAGTACACTTTGTTCTGTGTTGCCCGATGGGGAGGGCAGGAATAGATGGTAGGATGTTCACAGCAGCTTTCACTGACCCATCAACTGTGACATCCCAGCAGCAGCTGTGCGAGCCCAGATATAGACCCAGCCGGGGGGGTCAGACCCTAGACCGGCCTTCTAGTGTAACATTCTAATTCTTGGCCTATGATTGGACGATCACTCATTTAGCCCTGCATAGATTATGTTTTAAAAATGTCTTTGTCTTCTAACTAAGTGTCCTGCTTTTGCTTCTCATCTGCGGGTCTCTTTGATCACTATCTGAGATGGTTCCTTTCCCTTTGAAGCTTCCTCTGTGTGTGATTTTTGTCACCCTCTGCTGTTCCCATCATGGCTCCCTGGGGAGACCAGAGTCAGTGGGACTGGTAGTGTGTGTTTATGTATCAGGTCCTGACCTCTCCTGGATGGCAGGAGATTTAACCCCTTCACTGGTCTGTGTCCAGTCCCTGCGATACATATTTGCTACACAGTGGTTGCCACTATGAATCGGGCTAGGAAGCCTGTGTCACGGAGGATTTACCACAGGACGTGGAAAATCTTTTTCTCCTGGTGTGCCTCTGGTGGACGGTCTCCGTGGCCCTTGTCCATTCCAACCTTGTTGGCTTTCTTGCAATCGGGTTTGGAATTGGGCTTATCCCTCAGCTCCCTGAAGGGTCAAGTATCAGCGCTTTCAGTGCTGTTTGACAGGCGTTTGGCGCTCCTTCCTAAGGTCCGTCAATTTCTGCAGGGGGTGTCTCGGGTGGTTCCGCCATACAGGCGACCGCTGGACCCTTGGGACCTTAACATGGTCCTGGCGGCTCTGCAGAAACCGCCGTTCGAGCCACTGAGGGAAGTCTCCCTCTCATCTGTCACAGAAAGTGGTTTTTCTGGTGGCAATTACATCTCTGAGACGGGTTTCAGAATTGGCTGCACTGTCGTGCAAGTCGCCCTTCCTGGTAGTCCACCAGGACAAGGTGGTGTTGCGTCCGCGGGCAGAATTTTTGCCAAAGGTGGTGTCCACTTTTCACTTGAACCAAGAGATTGTGCTCCCATCATTTTGTCCCGCTCCTGTTCATCAGGTTGAGCGCGACCTCCACACTCTGGATCTCGTGAGGGCTGTACGCATTTATGTGTCCAGGACGGCCTCCTTCCGGAGTTCGGACTCTTTGTTCATCCTTACGGCGGGTCGCTGTAAGGGGTCCGCGGCATCCAAATCAACCTTGGCCAGATGGATCAAGGCTCCCATTCAAGAGGCCTACCGTTCGGCGGGTCTGCCTCTTCCGGTGGGCTTGAAGGCGCACTCGACCAGAGCCGTTGGTGCTTCCTGGGCTTTGCGACATCGCGCGTCAGCTCTGCAAGTGTGTCAGGCGGCCACCTGATCCAGCCTGCACACATTCTCTAAGCACTATATGGTGCATGCCCATGCCTCTGCGGATGCAAGTTTGGGCCGGCGGGTCCTCCAGGCGGCGGTTGCCCACCTTTGAGGGGGACCGTGTATATCTACGTCTTTTGAGGAACTCTTCCCGCCCTGGGGTTTGCTTTAGGACATCCCCATTGTCTGGGTCTCCCATTATGATGATCAGAAAAAAGAGAATTTTGTTTACGTACCGTAAATTCTTTTTTCTTGAATCATCAATGGGAGACCCAGCACCCACCCAGTTGTTCCGTTGGATGTTTTGCATTGCCTGTTCCCAGTTGGGACTGTCTATCCGGGTTGTTGGACCGTCTGTGCACGGTTTCTTTCCCGATGTTTCGGGTGTGGTTTATGTTGTCTCCTCGCAGCTTATGGACCAAACTGAGGATATTCCCTGCGGTAGGGGTTTATAAGCGGAGGGGGCGGTGTCTACAAACTTGTAGTACCTAGTGTGGCCTCCGGAGGGCAGTGCCCTAAACCCCATTGTCTGGGTCTCCCATTGATGATTCAAGAAAAAAGAATTTACGGTACATAAACAAAATTCTCTTTATAACTACTATAATACTGCTCCTATATACAAGAATATAACTACTATAATACTGTTCCTATATACAAGAATATAACTACTAAAATACTGCCCCTATATACAAGAATATAACTACTATAATACTGCTCCTATATACAAGAATATAACTACTATAATACTGTTCCTATATACAAGAATATAACTACTATAATACTGCCCCTATGTACAAGAATATAACTACTATAATACTGCTCGTATGTACAAGAATATAACTACTATACTACTGCCCCTATATACAAGAATATAACTACTATAATACTGCCCCTATATAAAAGAAAATAACTACTATAATACTGCTCCTATATACAAGAATATAACTACTATAATACTGCCCCTATATACAAGAATATAACTACTATAATACTGCCCCTAAGTACAAGAATATAACTACTATAATACTGCCCCTATGTACAAGAATATAACTACTATAATACTGCCCCTTGTGAGGCACCGACCGGGTCGGGCCCCTGCGACCGGTATGTGCCTCCCTGGGTGCGTCCTCCATATTGACAGGTCGCACTCCATCCCGGGATTTTGTGTTGGTTCTGCTTACTGGCTTGGGGTGTGATAAAAGGAAGCTAGACCGCGGGGTGTGGTCTCTAGTGTGGGAGTGAAGACAACTTCCTGAGCTTCTGGGAGAGAAGCATCCCTGAGCCAGGCCTGAGACATTGTGGCTGGAAGCTAAGTAGCGGCCCCTGAAGTAAGGGGAATAAGGAATGTTCTTTGTGAACTATTGTGTTTCCTACATTTTGGGGCCAAATAAACCCGTGTGCTGTGACCAGTGGTGCCTGGATCCCATGTCTTTGCCTCCCTGATGCCGCTATACCTCACATATGGTGGAGAATGCGGGCAATGCCGGCCCGGTGAGGTGTAGCAATCGTTCCTGGTGAAGCCCGCGCTACTGTCGCCCTTTCTTCCAGAACCACTGGTGAAAGTGACTGTTCAAGAGGCTAATGAGCGGCAGCTAAGTGAGAGGAGCAGCCGTCATTATAGCCGCCAGTCTCTTGCGGGGTGCCCAGCAGCGCATGTCCAGGATCCAAGCGGCTAAATTCCAGTACGAGCCCACCGCCAGCATGGAGGAGGTACTCAAACACCTGGTTCAGGCTCAGCAGCAGCAGTTCCAAGCACTGCAGCAGCAGGAACAAAGACACCAGGAACAGATGGCCCTGCTGACCGAGGCTGTTCGTGCCAGACCGTGGGAACCGCCCCAAGGCCCAGGTGATGACTGCAGCGTCCGGAAAAGGGTAAGACAAGCGCTGCAAAAGATGACGCCGGGGGATGATGTGGAGGCCTTCCTGGCCGTGTTTGAGCGGGTGGCTGGACGGGAGAGACTGCCGGTCGCCCAGTGGGCCGAGGTGCTGGCGCCCTATTTGACTGGTGATCCCCAAAAGGCCTACATAGACTTGTGTACCGAGGATGCCCTGGACTATGGAGCCCTGAAGGGGGAGATATTGGCCCGTACCGGGGTTAATACCTACGTGAGGGCACAACGGGTGAGCCAATGGGCCTACGAGGAAGGCAAACCTGTGCGCTCGCAGGCCTATGACTTGCTACACCTGGTTAAGAAATGGCTGCAGCCTGAAGCACTGAGTCCGGCCCAGATGGTAGAGCGGGTGGTGGTGGATCGCTTCGTGCGTACGCTGCCCGTCCCCATACAACGGTGGGTGGGACACAGTGACCCGGGTACCCTAGACCAGTTGGTAAATGTGGTGGAGCGCCATGTGGCCACACAGGACTTGATCCGGGACACGGGGACACAGCGAGCTAACCGCAAGGTCGCGCCCACCACACCAGACAGCAGGGACCCCCAATCCGGACCCCGGGTGAGCGAGCACCCGGCTCAGGCCAAGAACGGCCCTCCCCCTGCAGCAAAGCGGCGTACCGGACCGCCGCAGTTCAGCCCCTGGTATAACGGAGGTCAACCCCGATGTAGGAGGTGTCAGGAGGTGGGACATATGATGGCACAGTGTCCCCTCAACGGGGAACCCATGGACTGTGACTACTCCAGGAGGCGGTCCATGTTCACCCACCTCGTCGGACAAGGGCGCTCGGACCCCAGGGACACTGGGAATGTACTGTGCCGCGTTCGGCTTAATGGTCATGCAGTGACGGTTCTCCTGGACTCAGGGAGCAACGTGACCCTCGTGTGTGCCTCCTTGGTCTCCAGGACCAAACCCACCGACCGAAAGGTCAGGGTGATGAGTGTCCATGGGGATCATCGCAGGTATCCGATGAAGCGTGTCACGTTTGCTACCCCAGCCAGGAGGGTTCAACATGTCGTGGGGGTGGTAAAGGATCTCCCTTATGATGTTGTGCTGGGGAGGGATATGCCCTTGTTCCGGGTATTGTGGAACGAGTATATGGCCCCCCAGATGAAGGACAGACAGGGCCCAGAGCCCGAGAATCCCGCCGCCGGGATACCCAGAGGACTTAATGTGACTGATTCCCGGGTGCAGAGCCCAGTGCGCCGACTCGCCGTCCGGAGCGGTGCAGCAGTACCGCGGGCAAACCCAGTGTTGCTCGTGGGGCCCCAGGCCTCTGTCGTTGGTACCCGTCCGGGGTTCGTGGGTGCCGGGGGTCCGAACGGGTTGGTTGCTCGTGGGGTCTGGCACCGCTGGTATCCCCGGGTGCCCCTGCTTGGCTCTGCTGGTTCTCCGTGCCGTGACGCGGTCTGCACGCAGGGCCCAGGGTTATGGCCTTGTGTTCAGCCCCATACGCTTGAACATAGGGGGGGGGTGTGTGAGGCACCGACCGGGTCGGGCCCCTGCGACCGGTATGTGCCTCCCTGGGTGCGTCCTCCATATTGACAGGTCGCACTCCATCCCGGGATTTTGTGTTGGTTCTGCTTACTGGCTTGGGGTGTGATAAAAGGAAGCTAGACCGCGGGGTGTGGTCTCTAGTGTGGGAGTGAAGACAACTTCCTGAGCTTCTGGGAGAGAAGCATCCCTGAGCCAGGCCTGAGACATTGTGGCTGGAAGCTAAGTAGCGGCCCCTGAAGTAAGGGGAATAAGGAATGTTCTTTGTGAACTATTGTGTTTCCTACATTTTGGGGCCAAATAAACCCGTGTGCTGTGACCAGTGGTGCCTGGATCCCATGTCTTTGCCTCCCTGATGCCGCTATACCTCACACCCTATATACAAGAATATAACTACTATAATACTGCTCCTATATACAAGAATATAACTACTATAATACTGCTCCTATATACAAGAATATAACTACTATAATACTGCCCCTATATACAAGAATATAACTACTATAATACTGTCCCTATATACAAGAATTTAACTACTATAATACTGCTCCTATATACAAGAATATAACTACTATAATACTGCCCCTATATACAAGAATATAACTACTATAATACTGCTCCTATATACAAGAATATAACTACTATAATACTGCCCCTATATACAAGAATATAACTACTATAATACTGTTCCTATATACAAGAATATAACTACTATAATACTGCTCCTATATACAAGAATATAACTACTATAATACTGCCCCTATATACAAGAATATAACTACTATAATACTGCTCCTATGTATAAGAATATAACTACTATAATACTGCTCCTATGTACAAGAATGTAACTACTATAAAACTGCTCCTATATACAAGAATATAACTACTATAATACTGCCCCTATATACAAGAATATAACTACTGTAATACTGCTCTTATGTACAAGAATATGACTACTATAATACTGCCTCTATGTAGAAGAATATAACTACTATAATACTGCTCGTATGTAAAAGAATATAACTACTATAATACTGCCCCTATATACAAGAATATAACTACTATAATACTGCCCCTATATACAAGAATATAACTACTATAATACTGCCCCTATATACAAGAATATAACTACTATAATACTGTTCCTATATACAAGAATATAACTACTATAATACTGCCCCTATGTACAAGAATATAACTACTATAATACTGCTCGTATGTACAAGAATATAACTACTATAATACTGCCCCTATATACAAGAATATAACTACTATAATACTGCCCCTATATACAAGAATATAACTACTATAATACTGCTCCTATATACAAGAATATAACTACTATAATACTGCCCCTATATACAAGAATATAACTACTATAATACTGCCCCTATATACAAGAATATAACTACTATAATACTGTCCCTATATACAAGAATATAACTACTATAATACTGCCCCTATATACAAGAATATAACTACTATAATACTGCTCCTATGTACAAGAATATAACTACTATAATACTGCCCCTATATACAAGAATATAACTACTATAATACTGCTCCTATATAGAAGAATATAACTACTATAATACTGCTCCTATATACAAGAATATAACTTCTATAATACTGCTCCTATATACAAGAATATAACTACTATAATACTGCCCCTATATACAAGAATATAACTACTATAATACTGCTCCTATATACAAGAATATAACTACTATAATACTGCCCCTATGTACAAGAATATAACTACTATATTACTGCCCCTATATACAAGAATATAACTACTATAATACTGTCCCTATATACAAGAATATAACTACTATAATACTGCTCCTATATACAAGAATATAACTACTATAATACTGCCCCTATATACAAGAATATAACTACTATAATACTGCTCCTATGTACAAGAATATAACTACTATAATACTGCTCCTATGTACAAGAATATAACTACTATAAAACTGCTCCTATATACAAGAATATAACTACTATAATACTGCCCCTATATACAAGAATATAACTACTGTAATACTGCTCTTATGTACAAGAATATGACTACTATAATACTGCCTCTATGTAGAAGTACCATATTTTTGGGATTATAAAATGCACTTTTGTTCCCCCAAACTTTGGGAGAAAGTGCCCCTAAGTACAAGAATATAACTACTATAATACTGCCCCTATGTACAAGAATATAACTACTATAATACTGCCCCTATATACAAGAATATAACTACTATAATACTGCCCCTATATACAAGAATATAACTACTATAACACTGCCCCTATATACAAGAATATAACTACTATAATACTGCCCCTATATACCAGAATATAACTACTATAACACTGCCCCTATATACAAGAATATAACTACTATAATACTGCTCGTATGTACAAGAATATAACTACTATAATACTGCCCCTATATACAAGAATATAACTACTATAATACTGCCCCTATATACAAGAATATAACTACTATAATACTGTTCCTATATACAAGAATATAACTACTATAATACTGCCCCTATGTACAAGAATATAACTACTATAATACTGCTCGTATGTACAAGAATATAACTACTATAATACTGCCCCTATATACAAGAATATAGCTACTATAATACTGCCCCTATATACAAGAATATAACTACTATAGTACTGCCCCTATATACAAGAATATAACTACTATAATACTGCCCCTAAGTACAAGAATATAACTACTATAATACTGCCCCTATATACAAGAATATAACTACTATAATACTGCTCCTATATACAAGAATATAACTACTATAATACTGACCCTATGTACAAGAATATAACTACTATAATACTGCCCCTATATACAAGAATATAACTACTATAATACTGCCTCTATATACAAGAATATAACTACTATAATACTGCTCCTATATACAAGAATATAACTACTATAATACTGCCCCTATGTAAAAGAATATAACTACTATAATACTGCTCCTATATACAAGAATATAACTACTATAATACTGCTCCTATATACAAGAATATAACTACTATAATACTGCTCATATACAGTTAGGGCCAGAAATATTTGGACAGTGACACAATTTTCGTGAGTTGGGCTCTGCATGCCACCACATTGGATTTGAAATGAAACCTCTAACAACAGAATTCAAGTGCAGATTGTAACGTTTAATTTGAAGGGTTGAACAAAAATATCTGATAGAAAAATGTAGGAATTGTACACATTTCTTTACAAACACTCCACATTTTAGGAGGTCAAAAGTAATTGGACAAATAAACATAACCCAAACAAAATATTTTTATTTTCAATATTTTGTTGCGAATCCTTTGGAGGCAATCACTGCCTTAAGTCTGGAACCCATGGACATCACCAAACGCTGGGTTTCCTCCTTCTTAATGCTTTGCCAGGCCTTTACAGCCGCAGCCTTCAGGTCTTGCTTGTTTGTGGGTCTTTCCGTCTTAAGTCTGGATTTGAGCAAGTGAAATGCATGCTCAATTGGGTTAAGATCTGGTGATTGACTTGGCCATTGCAGAATGTTCCACTTTTTTGCACTAATGAACTCCTGGGTAGCTTTGGCTGTAGCTTGGGGTCATTGTCCATCTGTACTATGAAGCGCCGTCCAATCAACTTTGCAGCATTTGGCTGAATCTAGGCTGAAAGTATATCCCGGTACACTTCAGAATTCATCCGGCTACTCTTGTCTGCTGTTATGTCATCAATAAACACAAGTGACCCAGTGCCATTGAAAGCCATGCATGCCCATGCCATCACGTTGCCTCCACCATGTTTCACAGAGGATGTGGTGTGCCTTGGATCATGTGCCGTTCCCTTTCTTCTCCAAACTTTTTTCTTCCCATCATTCTGGTACAGGTTGATCTTTGTCTCATCTGTCCATAGAATACTTTTCCAGAACTGAGTTGGCTTCTTGAGGTGTTTTTCAGCAAATTTAACTCTGGCCTGTCTATTTTTGGAATTGATGAATGGTTTACATCTAGATGTGAACCCTTTGTATTTACTGTCATGGAGTCTTTCTTTACTGTTGACTTAGAGACAGATACACCTACTTCACTGAGAGTGTTCTGGACTTCAGTTGATGTTGTGAACGGGTTCTTCTTCACCAAATAAAGTATGCGGCGATCATCCACCTCTGGTGTCATCCGTGGACGCCCAGGCCTTTTAGAGTTCCCAAGCTCACCAGTCAATTCCTTTTTTCTCAGAATGTACCCAACTGTTGATTTTGCTACTCCAAGCATGTCTGCTATCTCTCTGATGGATTTTTTCTTTTTTTTCAGCCTCAGGATGTTCTGCTTCACCTCAATTGAGAGTTCCTTTGACCGCATGTTGTCTGGTCACAGCAACAGCTTCCAAATGCAAAACCACACACCTGGAATCCACCCCTGACCTTTTAACTACTTCATTGATTACAGGTTAACGAGGGAGACGCCTTCGGAGTTAATTGCAGCCCTTAGAGTCCATTGTCCAATTACTTTTGGTCCCTTGAAAAAGAGGAGGCTATGCATTACAGAGCTATAATTCCTAAACCCTTTCTCCGATTTGGATGTGGAAACTCTCATATTGCAGCTGGGAGTGTGCACTTTCAGCCCATATTATATATATAATTGTATTTCTGAACATGTTTTTGTAAACAGCTAAAATAACAAAACTTGTGTCACTGTCCAAATATTTCTGGCCCTAACTGTATACAAGAATATAACTACTATAATACTGCCCCTATGTACAAGAATATAACTACTATAATACTGCCCCTATATACAAGAATATAACTACTATAATACTGCCTCTATATACAAGAATATAACTACTATAATACTGCTCCTATATACAAGAATATAACTACTATAATACTGCTCCTATATACCAGAATATAACTACTATAATACTGCCCCTATATACAAGAATATAACTACTATAATACTGCCCCTAAGTACAAGAATATAACTACTATAATACTGCTCCTATATACAAGAATATAACTACTATAATACTGCCCCTATATACAAGAATATAACTACTATAATACTGCTCCTATATACAAGAATATAACTACTATAATACTGCCCCTATATACAAGAATATGACTACTATAATACTGCCCCTATATACAAGAATATAACTACTATAATACTGCCCCTATATACAAGAATATAACTACTATAATACTGCTCCTATGTACAAGAATATAACTACTATAATACTGCCCCTATATACAAGAATATAACTACTATAATACTGCTCCTATATACAAGAATATAACTACTATAATACTGCCCCTAAGTACAAGAATATAACTACTATAATACTGCCCCTATGTACAAGAATATAACTACTATAATACTGCCCCTATATACAAGAATATAACTACTATAATACTGCTCCTATATACAAGAATATAACTACTATAATACTGCTCCTATATACAAGAATATAACTACTATAATACTGCCCCTATATACAAGAATATAACTACTATAATACTGCCCCTATATACAAGAATATAACTACTATAATACTGTCCCTATATACAAGAATATAACTACTGTAATACTGCTCTTATGTACAAGAATATGACTACTACCGTGTTTCCCCGAATATAAGACCCCCCCGAAAGTAAGGCAGGGTAGGGGGGTGCCCAGGATTCTCCAATGTAAGGCACCCCCCGATTGTAAGGCCGCTTTCGGGGGGGGTCTGTGGGGAATGTAAGGCCGCCTATGGTGGGGGGTAGCTGGGGAATGTAAGGCCGCATTACCGGTTTGTTCAGGCCCCTCAGCTGTCACCCGCATTCTCGGCTGCGGGCTTCTTGTGGCCGGCTCCGCCATTCTATCCTGCCCCGGGTCACGGCCCTGCAGGCTCGCAGCTGATTGGCCATCAGCTCGAGCTCTGATTGGCCGATCAGCCGCGACGTCACGGCCCGCAGGCTCGCAGCTGATTGGCCCAGCGTCCCCTGCAGCAGAAGGCTCCCACCGGCACCGCAGAGGAAAACGAAAGCAACGGAACGGTAAGTATACCGAAACCGGGTGTGTGTATGGGGCTGCGTGCGGGTGGTGGCAGCACATGGGCAGAGTTGGGATGGGGGAGCTGCAGGGGATCATGCACACAGGGCTGGGGGAGCTGCAGGGGATCATGCACACAGGGCTGGGGGAGCTGCAGGGGATCATGCACACAGGGCTGGGGGAGCTGCAGTGGGATCATGCACACAGGGATGGGGGAGCTGCAGGGGATCATGCACACAGGGATGGGGGAGCTGCAGGGGATCATGCACACAGGGCTGGGGGAGCTGCAGGGGATCATGCACACAGGGCTGGGGGAGCTGCAGGGGATCATGCACACAGGGCTGGGGGAGCTGCAGGGGATCATGCACACAGGGCTGGGGGAGCTGCAGTGGGATCATGCACACAGGGATGGGGGAGCTGCAGGGGATCATGCACACAGGGCTGGGGGAGCTGCAGTGGGATCATGCACACAGGGATGGGGGAGCTGCAGGGGATCATGCACACAGGGCTGGGGGAGCTGCAGTGGGATCATGCACACAGGGATGGGGGAGCTGCAGGGGATCATGCACACAGGGCTGGGGAGCTGCAGTGGGATCATGCACACAGGGATGGGGGAGCTGCAGGGGATCATGCACACAGGGATGGGGGAGCTGCAGGGGATCATGCACACAGGGATGGGGGAGTCATTTTTTTGTCTAATGTAAGGCCTCCCCCGAAAGTAAGGCAGGGTGGCACTTTTGGGGGTAATTTTAATGTAAGACAGGGCCTTACTTTCGGGGAAACACGGTATAATACTGCCTCTATGTAGAAGTACCATATTTTTGGGATTATAAAATGCACTTTTGTTCCCCCAAACTTTGGGAGAAAGTGAGGGGTGCGTCTTATAATCCGAATCTACTATGTGCTGTGCTGTAGTGGAGTGGGGTGTGATGGCTATGGAGCAGTATCTGCTGACTGCTGCGGGCTGCAGGAGCCTCTGCTGGCGTGCACACATTAAAATAACAGCCGCTATTACTTACCGTTTGTCGCTCGCTCCTCGGTCTCTTCCTGTGTCTGTGCCAGTATCTGGTCACGTGGTCGGCACAGCACAGTAATGTCATCACTGTTCGCCCCGGTCTTGTGATTGAATACTGGCACAGACACAGGAATAGACCGAGGAGCTGAGAGCTCAGAGCGAGCGACGGAGGGTAAGTAATACCGGTTGTTATTTTAGTGTGTGCACGCCGGCAGGGGGACATATAGTGTGATGGAGGGAGCCACATGCAGCACAGGGGGGCATATAGTGTGACGGATGGGGCCACATCCAGCACAGGGGTCATATAGTGTACTGGGGGGGCCACATCCAGCACAGGGGGGCATAAAGCATAATGGGGGGGGGCCATATCCAGCACAGTGGGACTAATGTGCCAACCCAAGGGGTCCATATGCAGGATGTAGGGGCTGTATCCCAGAATGAGGGACACATGTGATTTGTAAGATGTACACTGGCATTAGACGGACCCCATTTAACATTAAAAATTATTTTTTTCTCTTTTCCTTCACCGAATTTGGGGGTGCGTCTTATAATCCGGTGCGTCTTATAAAGTGAAAATTACTATAATACTGCTCCTATGTACAGTAAAATAACTTCTATAACTGTGCATGTAGCAGAGCTGTGTGAGAAGACTGCAGAGACTCTACTAATAGATTTATTACCTATTATTCTACCCCAGTACATGAACATTGGTGGTAATGCCCCCTCTACGTAACACCACCAGGGAAGTTTTAATTTATAGGAAAAATGCATTTTAAGGAGCGTCCTATAGTGTAAAAAATACGGCAAATACCTGAAAGATACAGGCAGGTTTGATATTTTTTTTGCTTCATTTTTTAATCTAGTGCCGGCATTATTAGCGGATTTTATGTATAATATAACGACTTTTAATAAGTCTGGAGAGACGCTTATTATTTTTTGCTCTCCTCTCGGAGGCGATCAGCATTATCACATGTTAAGTGGATCGTCTGGACGAGCTCCATCAGCACGATGCATGTTATTAAGCTGAAATGATACTTCGGCAAAATTACTATGCAAACCCGCTCATTTTCCTGCTAAAGTGGATTGGAGCTGAAGTCGATTTGCTTTTCAATCAGTTGCAGAATCTATTTTTTATTTATTTTTTTGTTTGGTTTTCTGAAATGTTTGCAATCGGCTAATGAACAAGAGACGGTAAACGGCGAAGGTCTCACGCCGCCTGATGATTGATGGCGCCTGACGTTCTGTCTACTGATAGATTTGAGATTGTTTTTCCTATTGTCATTTGCTAAAATAATGACTGCAGCGCTATTCATCAGTTCAGATGGATTTACATTGTGAAAAAAAACTTGACTTTTTAATGTAAACCCTTGAGGATTACACTTTAGTGCATCTCCTTTTTCCTCGTACCCTTTAGTTCATCTTGTTCTTCCCCATACCCTCAGGGATGTGGAGTCGGGGTCCAGTTTGGGTGGAGGTGGAGCCAGAGTCGGATTCAGGGAAATTGAGGAGTCAGATGTTTGGCTTACTGACATCACAGCATTGGTTCTGGAGTTGGAGTCGGACTCTGTGTCCATTTTTGATGGAGTCGGAGTCTGAATTGGATTCAGGGAAATTGAAGAGTGAGTCGGATGTTTGGCTTACTCACCCCACATCCCTGCTTACCCTTTAGTTCGTCTTGTTCTTGCCAGTATTCATCAGTTTCTTGTTGTCTTCTTCTTCTTTCCTGTACTCTTTAGTGTGTCATCTTGTTCCCCGCACCCTTTAGTGTGTCATCTTTTTTTCCCCCACACCCTTTAATGTGTTGTCTTCTTGTTCCCCGCACCCTTTAGTGTGTCGTCTTGTTACTTGCACCCTTTAGTGTGTCGTCTTGTTACTTGCACCCTTTAGTGTGTCGTCTTCTTGTTCCCTGCACTCTTTAGTGTATCATCTTCTTGTTCCCCGCACCCTTTAGTGTGTCGTCTTCTTGTTCTCTGCATCCTTTAGTGTGTCGTCTTCTTGTTCCCCACACCCTTTAGTGTGTCGTCTTCTTGTTCCCCGCACTCTTTAGTGTATCATCTTCTTGTTCCCTGCACTCTTTAGCGTGTCGTCTTCTTTTTCTGGTCATCATAATGGGAGACCCAGACAATGGGGTTTAGGGCACTGCCCTCCGGAGGTCACACTAGGTACTACAAGTTTGTAGACACCGCCTCCTCCGCTTATAAACCCCTACCGCAGGGAACATCCTCAGTTTTAAACTTAGTGTGCTCGGAGGATCACGCTTTGCTTGCACTTCACTGCATTCTCACTACTTACGTGATGGCGTCTGAAGACAAGGTAATATGGTCCTGATCGGGACCTGCGACAGCCTCCCCGCTCACCCTTGTGGCACACGCAGGTGGAGGTACCGGAGGGCCTAGAGCCTGGACACTTTGTGTTCTCCCGGTACGCTGTCGCGCTCCTTTCCATCCCTCTCTGGGGGGCTCTGGAGAGTGGGAGATAGGAGCCTTGCACAGCTCCGCTCCGTCCGAGGCCTCCCTAAATGGTGCTTACAGACCGGACTGGAGCCAGCCCAGTCCGAGGCCTCCCTAAATGGTGCTTACACTCCGGACTGGGCTGAACCCCCGTCCGAGGCCTCCCTAAATGGTGCTTACAGACCGGACCGGCACTGAGGCACCCTGTGTCTCCTGTGTGCCTGGGGGTAGTGTCTGCCACTTTATGTGTCCTGACACTCAGACCGCGCGTTACCCTCGGGTCCGCGGATCTGGAGGTGTACCCTGTGCTGGGGTCACCCTGGCTAACCGCCCTGTGTGTCACAGGGGCTGAGGCCGTAGACTGCTGATCTTAGGATGTAATTGCAGTCTGAGTGTGTGTACTGTGTTTTACACTGTTTCCCGCGCTGCGGGCTCCAGCACCTCCATGATGAGGCTGCCTGGAGGAGAGGAGGCAGCCCTTGCGGTGACGTCACCGGGGGGGCGTGTGTATGTGCTTCCCGCGTGTTCCCGGCGCCGCCCACGACTTTACTGGCGGCGGCCATCTTCTCCCTCACTTCCCGGCTGGGATCTACGGCAGCACGTGTCTGCACTTCAGAGGGAGACCGGAACTCGCGGAGGTCACACACACACACCGCTTCCTCCCACCGCTTTACAGCGGTCGGTAAGCCACCGGGACTCCCGGTCTGTTTGTCTGTACGACTTGGCTTATACATCCCCTACTGTGACTATGTCCTCAGTTAGGAAGCATGCTGCTAAGGCGGCGGATGCCACCATTACCTGTGCTACATGCAATGGTACACTGGTGGAGGGGTCCTGCAATAACTGCGGACGCCCAGAAGCCCGGACTGGCACTGCTGAGACAGCAGCTCCGGTGCTGTACCCTGAGGTTCGGGTGATCCCAGGGCCCTGGGAGACTCAGAATAAGATCAATGAATCTCTGTTGTCCCAGTTGTCCTCCATGTCGCAATCCCTGGAGGCACTTAATAGGAGGCTGGAAGGCCCAGCTACTCCTTCCAGTTACCCCCGGGTGTCTCCCTCTTCTGCTGTGAGACCCCTTAAGCGGGCTCGTCGTGAGGAGTCACCCGAGCTCCAGGCTCTCTCTGAGGAGGAGCGTTCCTCTGATGGTGAGGACGATGATGGGGGTTCAACTTTCGGGTCTGTGTCTGTGTCTGAACCTCCAGACGGGGTGGAGGATCTGGTGTCCTCTATCAACGAGACCTTACGTCTCGTGACACCCCCTGAGGAGGTGACGGTGCACCCGAAGGAGGTCTATCAATGGCTGCGGCCGGAGGCTAGACCAAGTGGCTCCTTTATGGACCATACTAATTTTGGAAGGGTGGTTAGAGCACCCAGGTTACATCCTGGGCGGCGTTATGTCCGCAAAAAGGACAATCGCTTCCCCTTCCCCCAGGAGGTGCTTCAGGAGTGGTCGCAGTCCCCGAAGGTGGATGCTTCCATGACCAGGATTGCTGCACGCTCCCTTTTCTCTGCCTCTGATAGCTCCTCACTGAAGGATGCTACTGATAGACAGGTCGAGCAACTCGCCAAGTCTTCCTATGAGGCTGTGGGGTCGTCATTTGCCCCTAACTTTGCCACGGTCTGGACCTTACAAGCGATCACTACATGCTTGGATGGTATCACTGACCTGGCAAGGTCCAGTCCAGAGGTCCTGGCACTTACCGAGAGGGCGAGGGCCTATGCGGACTACGCCAGAACGGCGACTCTGGAAACTGCCACTCGCTCAGCTGTGGCTTCGGCCAATGCTATAGCGATCCGCAGGTTGTTGTGGCTGCGTCTTTGGGACTCAGATGCCACATCTAAGAAGATTCTGCAGAATCTTCCGTTCTCTGGTGACAGGCTATTTGGCACAGAGCTGGACAAGCTGATTAAGGATTCTGCTGAGTCTAAGATACCGCAGAATAAACCTAAGCCACGGTATACCGTTAAGAGGAACCCAAAACAGTGGTCCTTTCGGTCCAGCTCACAGTCATCAGCACCGTCCGCTCGCACGGACCGAGGGGGCAAGCCCGCTTCTCAGTGGCGCTCCAAGAGTCGTCCAAAGAAGCCGGCGGGGGCAGCAGCTGCCACCCCCAAACCCGCCTCTACATGACTCGCTCTCTCTTCCTGCCTCCCCACAGGTGGGGGGCCGCTTGTCTCGCTTTCAGGACGAGTGGCTACTTCACGTTCCAGATCAGTGGGTTCGAGACGTGGTCTCACGAGGTTACAGGATAGAGCTGACGTCAAAACCGATATCCCGATTCCATCGGTCGGTCCCCTCCCCAGAAAAAGCTCAGGCCTTTTCTTTGGTGTTGGAGGGACTCCGCAGAGACGGAGTGGTGGTCCCGGTGCCTTCCGGGGAGAGGTTCAGGGGTTTTTACTCCAACCTCTTTATCGTCCCAAAGAAGGACGGATCCTTCCGCCCGGTTCTGGACCTGAAGTTGTTCAACCGTCACGTGTTGGTTCGGAAGTTCCGTATGGAATCACTGCGCTCCGTGATCGCAGCTGTGTCACAGGGGGACTTCCTAGCGTCCATAGATATCAGAGACGCTTACCTTCACGTGCCCATTGCACCGGCTCATCAGCGCTGGTTGAGATTCGCAGTGGGGGAAGAACACTTCCAATTTGTAGCGCTGCCGTTCGGGTTGGCCTCGGCACCGAGGGTGTTCACGAAAGTGATGGCCTCCATGATGGCTCTCCTGCACGGACAGGGACATGCCGTCATTCCCTATTTAGACGACCTGCTGGTCAGGGCGCCATCGGAGCACCTTTGTCAAGTAAGCCTGGATGTGACCATGCGGTCTCTGGAACAGTTCGGTTGGCTTCTCAACATTCAGAAGTCAACGCTAGTTCCGACCCAGTCTTTGACATATTTGGGCATGGACTTCAACACAGCCTCAGCCCTGGTGTCTCTGCCACGAGTCAAACGGATGGCGATCCAATCAGGAGTGCAAGCAGTCCTCCTGTCCCCACAATCATCCCTACGGGGGTTGATGAAGCTGGTGGGGCGCATGGTGGCGGCAATCGAGGCGGTGCCTTTCGCACAATTTCGCCTCCGTCCTCTCCAGCTGGAGATTCTCCGCAGGTGGGACAAGAGGACGATCTCTCTGAATCGGCTGGTGACCCTTTCCCAACCGACCAGAGATTCCCTGCAGTGGTGGCTACAGCCACACCACTTGTCTCGGGGCCGGTCCTTCATCAAACCGTCATGGTTAGTGGTGACCACCGACGCCAGTCTGAAGGGCTGGGGGGCGGTGTTCTTACACCACAGGGCCCAAGGCCTCTGGACTCAGTCGGAGTCGGCGTTGCAGATCAACGTGCTGGAGATCAAGGCAGTCTATCTGGCGCTCCTGGCGTTTCAGAGATTCCTCTCAGGACAACCCATTCGGGTTCAGTCCGACAATGCGACGGCCGTCGCTTATATAAATCATCAAGGAGGAACCAGGAGCGCAGAGGCTCTGGCCGAAGTTCACCGCATCCTATCCTGGGCGGAGAACAACAACTGCCTGATCTCCGCAGTTCACATCCCAGGGGTCGAAAACTGGGAGGCCGACTATCTGAGCCGGCAGGGGATGGACGCCGGAGAGTGGTCTCTTCATCCGGACGTCTTCAGAGAAATCTGCAGCAGATGGGGCACGCCGGACGTGGATCTGATGGCCTCACGGCTGAATCATCAGGTGCCGCAATACATGGCGAGGTCATGGGACCCCCAGTCTCTGGGAGCGGACGCTCTGATCTTGACTTGGTCCAGATTCCATCTGCCGTACGTGTTCCCTCCTCTAGCTCTGATTCCCAGGGTGCTGTGGAAGATCAGGTCGGAGTGCAGGGTAGCCATTCTAGTGGCTCCAGATTGGCCCAGGAGGTCCTGGTACCCGGACCTGTGGCAAATGTCAGGCGGACACAGGTGGGCTCTTCCAGAACGCGCAGATCTACTCGCGCAAGGCCCATTCTTCCACCTCAATTCCAGGGCCCTCAGATTGACTGCATGGCTCTTGAGGCCTGGCTGCTGACATCCAGGGGCTTCTCTCCTACAGTGGTTGCCACTATGAATCGGGCTAGGAAGCCCGTTTCCAGGAAGATGTACCACAGGACGTGGAAAATCTTTTTTACCTGGTGTGCCTCTGGTGGACGGTCTCCGTGGCCCTTGTCCATCCCGACGTTGTTGGCTTTTCTACAGTCGGGTTTGGAGTTGGGATTATCCCTTGGCTCTTTGAAAGGTCAAGTATCAGCATTGTCAGTGCTGTTTGACAGGCGATTGGCGCTCCTCCCGAAGGTCCGTCAATTTCTGCAGGGGGTGTCGCGGATGGTTCCGCCCTACAAGAGACCTCTGGACCCTTGGGACCTTAACATGGTCCTGGCGGCATTACAGAAACCGCCGTTTGAGCCACTGAGAGATGTTTCTCTATCTCGTCTGTCCCAGAAAGTGGCCTTTCTGGTGGCGATTACGTCTCTGAGGAGGGTCTCAGAATTGGCTGCACTATCGTGCAAGTCACCCTTTCTGGTGGTTCACCAAGACAAGGTGGTGTTGCGCCCACGGCCAGAATTCTTGCCGAAGGTGGTGTCAACTTTTCACCTGAACCAGGAGATTGTTCTCCCATCATTTTGCCCCGCTCCCGTTCATCAGGTGGAGCGCGACCTCCATACTCTGGATCTCGTGAGAGCTGTACGCATTTATGTGTCCAGGACCGCCTCCTTCAGGAGTTCGGATTCCTTATTTGTTCTTACGACAGGTCGCTGTAAGGGGTCCGCGGCATCAAAGTCAACCTTGGCCAGATGGATTAAGGCTTCCATTCAAGAGGCTTACCGGTCTTCTGGTTTGCCTCTCCCGGTGGGATTGAAGGCTCACTCTACCAGAGCTGTAGGTGCCTCCTGGGCCTTGCGACATCGAGCATCTGCTCTACAGGTGTGTCAGGCGGCCACTTGGTCCAGCCTGCACACTTTCTCTAAGCACTATATGGTGCATGCCCATGCCTCTGCGGATGCAAGTTTGGGCAGGCGGGTTCTCCAGGCGGCGGTTGCCCACCTTTAAAGGGAACCATGTGTTATCCGTCTTGTTGAGGAACTCTTCCCGCCCTGGGGTATTGCTTTAGGACATCCCCATTGTCTGGGTCTCCCATTATGATGACCAGAAAAAAGAGAATTTTGTTTACGTACCGTAAATTCTTTTTTCTTTAATCATCAATGGGAGACCCAGCACCCACCCAGTTGTTCCGTTGCATGTTTTGCAGTTGATCTGTTCCCTGTTGGGACAGTGTTTGCCGGGTTGTTGAACCGTCTGTGCACGGCATTCTTCCCGATGTTTCGGGTGTGGTTTATTTCCTCCTTGCAGCTTATGGACCAAACTGAGGATGTTCCCTGCGGTAGGGGTTTATAAGCGGAGGAGGCGGTGTCTACAAACTTGTAGTACCTAGTGTGACCTCCGGAGGGCAGTGCCCTAAACCCCATTGTCTGGGTCTCCCATTGATGATTAAAGAAAAAAGAATTTACGGTACGTAAACAAAATTCTCTTTGTTCCCTGCACTCTTTAGTGTATCATCTTCTTGTTCCCTGCACTCTTTAGTGTGTCGTCTTCTTGTTCCCTGCACTCTTTAGTGTATCATCTTCTTGTTCCCCGCACCCTTTAGTGTGTCGTCTTCTTGTTCCCCGCACTCTTTAGTGTATCATCTTCTTGTTCCCCGCACTCTTTAGTGTATCATCTTCTTGTTCCCCGCACCCTTTAGTGTGTCGTCTTCTTGTTCCCCACACCCTTTAGTGTATCGTCTTGTTACTTGCACCCTTTAGTGTGTCGTCTTCTTGTTCCTCGCACCCTTTAGTGTGTCGTCTTCTTGTTCCCTGCACTCTTTAGTGTGTCGTCTTCTTGTTCTCTGCACCCTTTAGTGTGTCGTCTTCTTGTTCCCCGCACCCTTTAGTGTGTCGTCTTCTTGTTCCCCGCACCCTTTAGTGTGTCGTCTTCTTGTTCCCTGCACTCTTTAGTGTATCATCTTCTTGTTCCCCGCACCCTTAAGTGTGTCGTCTTCTTGTTCCCTGCACCCTTTAGTGTGTCGTCTTGTTACTTGCACCCTTTAGTGTGTCGTCGTCTTGTTACTTGCACCCTTTAGTGTGTTGTCATTTTGTTACTTGCACCCTTTAGTGTGTCATCGTCTTGTTACTTGCACCCTTTAGTGTATCGTCTTGTTACTTGCACCCTTTAGTGTGTTGTCATTTTGTTACTTGCACCCTTTAGTGTGTCGTCGTCTTGTTACTTGCACCCTTTAGTGTGTCGTCGTTTTGTTACTTGCACCCTTTATTGTGTCGTCTTCTTGTTCCCCGCACCCATTAGTGTGTTGTCTCCTTGTTTTCTGCACCCTTAGTGTGTCGTCTTTTTGTTCCCTGCACCCTTTAGGGTACCTTTGCACGCTGCTACTGGCGGGTGGCTATAACCGGATACATGCGAGAAATGTATCTTGCACCTGCAATTCACCCCGTGGTAGCGGCGTGTGAAGACGGTTGTAGCCACCCGGCAGTAGCGGCTCCTGTTTCAGAGCACTGCCCTGAAACAGGTGGCTACCCAGGCGATTGTAGCGAGCTGTATCGGCGTGTAAAGAAGCAACAGAAGGGATGTCTGGACACCAGGCAATGTACCTGGTATGTAGCTGGGGCGTGACACAGGCTCCGGGTTACCGTGCCCCATCAGCGATCATTGGAGGAAGCTCCTGCATTACGATTGGTAGTCGCTGCATAGGGCGGCATATTTAAGGAGCTGACCAGTCACACTACACAATTGCTCGAGCGTCATGTATTAGTCAGCCTCCTGCGCTGGCTGCCCAATCATGATGTTGTTGCTTTGTCCTATCAGCGTTCGGACGTCTCGTAATCCACAATTGTGGCACGCCTATGTGTTGTCCCTGCTGCACCAGGTCCGCCCATATTAGCTTGTTGTAGCGGTGTGTAAATGAGGTAAGGTGCTCGGCAGAAGGTAACTTGAGACACCCGGCGGTGTATCTAGAGATAGATGTAACCTACTGTAGCACACCTTGTTGCGGTGTGTAAAGGTGGTGCGGGTACCGTTTGCAACCGTTTGTGCGTGCTCGTGCACGTGAAATAGCTGGTTGTAGCCACCATCCAGTAGCGGCGTGTAAAGGTACCATCAGTCTGTTGTCTTTTTGTTCCCTGCACTCTTTATTGTGTCGTCTTCTTGTTCCCCGCACCCTTTATTGTGTCGTCTTTCTGTTACCCGCAACCTTTATTGTGTCGTCTTTCTGTTCCCCGCACCCTATAGTGTGTCGTCTTCTTGTTCCCCGCACCCTTTATTGTGTCGTCTTTCTGTTACCCGCACCCTTTAGTGTATCGTCTTCTTGTTCCCTGCACCCATTAAGGTACCTTTACACGCCGCCACAGGAAGGCAGCAACTGCCGGCACTGGGGACAATTGTGCCTGTTGCCATGAAATCACTACGAAATGGCGGCGTGTAAATAGGGAAATTCCTTCCTGTGTCCCGCTGTTCCTTCGGATACCTGTTTCCCGTGCTCAAAAACAGAAAGGCACAATTCCTATGGTGGTGGCGTGTAATCGGGACACAGGCAAGGTATTTGCGTTGCCTACGAATTCCCAGGGGCTTGCCATGGCGTCATGAATACCGCGCCCCATCAGCGATCATTGGTGGAAGCTCCTGCGTTACGATTGGTTGTCCCTTAACAGGGCGCCATATTTAAAGAGCTATCCATTCACAGTCCACATTTGCAATGGCTTCATGTATTAGCCAGCCTTCCTGCGCAGGCTGCCCAATCATGATGCTATTGTGTTGTCCAATCAATGTTTGTGCATCACGGAATACACAACTCTGTCACGCCTATGTACTTACGGCGCGAAATATGTACGCCCATATTCCTTTGTTGTAGCGGCATGTAAACCAGGGAAGGTATTCAACAGGGAGTAAGCCACAGGAGCTGTCGGCACTTCCGGGGAACGCAAATACCTTCTGTGGAGCACGCAGTGGCGGCGTGTATATGCGGCATCAGCGATCGGTATCCACCGTTAAAAACGTGCACGTGCAGTGGATACCTGTTGCTAGCAACAGTGACGGCGTGTAAAGGTACTCTAAGTGTGTTGTCTTCTTGTTCCCCGCACCCATTAGTGTCGCATCTTAGTGTTCCCTGCACCCTTTAGTGTGTCGTCTTCTTGTTCCCCCACCCATTAGTGTCTCATCTTCTTGTTCCCCGCACCCATTAGTGTGTCGTCTTTCTGTTCCTCGCACCCTTTAGTGTGTCGTCTTCTTGTTCCCCGCACCCATTAGTCGATGAATAAATGTGGTATAATAATAGTAAGCGCTGAGAGCTAAAACAGGATACACAATGCTCTTAAATATATTACCTTTGAGTTTTATTCATTCAACAAATAAAAGCCCTCCTGCCACAACGCGTTTCGACGCTGACTGCGTCTTCCTCAAGTGGATGTCAGGCTAATGATTGCTCCTACTATATATATCTTATTACAGCCAATCATTAACGAAGGGGGCGTGTACTATTAGTCCATCCCCCTTATATTGCACGTGGTAACATAGGAGATAAACAATAATTACTATTAGGAGTGAAAATCCTGAATATCGCTTAATCTAGATTCCCCAATGCAGCGTGGCGCAACCTTTGTTTTTTCTTCCGCACCCATTAGTGTCTCATCTTATTGTTCCCTGCACCCTTTAGTGTGTTGTCTTCTTGTTCCCTGCACTCTTTAGTGTGTTGTCATCTTGTTCCCTGCACTCTTTAGTGTGTTGTCGTCTTGTTCCCTGCACTCTTTAGTGTGTTGTCTTCTTGTTCCCTGCACTCTTTAGTGTGTCGTCTTGTTCCCCGCACTCTTTAGTGTGTCGTCTTCTTGTTCCCCGCACCCATTAATGTGTCGTCGTCTTGTACCCTTCAGTGCTTCTTCTATGTGCATTGCACAACCTTGACTCATCTTCCCGACTTTCCTTCTTCCATATATTTCTTGTAGGTCTTCGTGTTGTGGCTCATAAATAATAAGGGAGGTGAAGGATGGACACAGCTTTGGCTCATAATGTATCAAGTGGAGAAGTATCGGGGTCGCTCAGGTCCCATTTAAAGGGAACCCAGGCTGAGGTTTCTCCCCATTGTTTTGTTTTTCCACTAAAGACTGTTGTGTCCTCGTTTTACCCCTGTGGCTCACGTTCTAACTGTGTGGTCCAATGGAAACTGGATCTTGTCTGGTCTTCACAGCTTAACCCTCTTGTCTTGGATTAGAAAGAAAAATGACTCCTACCTCATCGAGTTGCCTACGGCTGAGTTCCAGCACATTTTAGGAGATCAGGTTCCAAAGTGCATGTTCTGGCGTGCTGCTGAATTGGGATAGTGTTAGACAAGTCTATGGAGGGGGAGGTAGCGGAACTCAATATCATCAAAGAGGCTGGGTTGTGTCGGGGATGCCGGACTATGGGGGTGAAATGTGGCCACTGGAAACTCTTTCGGTTAACAGAGCGGCTTATAAACCGCTCTTATTGGTTCAGACGGTTATTCTTTTGTAACCCTAAAACAATACAGAGTATCCCCCGCATAGTACAAATGGGGCAGACACCTGCGCATGCTCGGTATAAGGCGCACATGCGCAGACAAGATTCTGGAACTTTTGTCCTTATAGTGAAACACTTCAAAGCATCATGAACCATGAAGAAGGCTAACTGTGTTTATGTAACTGTTTTCTTTATAAGTGGAAATGTCCTATAAGTTAAAGGTTTTCACTGGGAGGTAAGTGGCGCTTATGTCATTACATGGACAATTGTCAGTCAGGATGAAGGTGCTATCAGTTAGCCATGCACATGTCCTGACCGGCACCAGTCAATGCAATGTCAGTAGCACCTCTCACTTCTACCGGAGTAACCCTTTTCGTGCTTTCTCATATATCCATTTTTTTTTCGGCACCGTTGTATGATGAACACGTGTGTTGTGTTTTACAGGGTCCGATGTCAACACCTCCCCCTTATGGAGCTTGACACAGGTGAAGATGGAGCCTCAGGACAACGAGGAAGGGGCAGTACACGGGCACAGCGTTCTGGGAAATGATGTATTTGAGGAGCCCATGTCGGGCATGAGCGATTCTGCCATTCCCGGTAGCCCGAATGGATCCGAGGGCAGCTACGGGTCTCAGTCTCCGGACAGTCTCATGGGGTCTTCACCAGTGTTCAACCAACGGCCGAAGAAAAAGATGAGGAAAATGTAATCGGAACAGGAACAGATGGATTTGTGTCGTGCCCACATGAGGATGAATCTAAACATCCAGAATGTGTATCTGGACTGAGTGGGAAGTGGTCTGAATGCTTGGCCGTCATTGTAGATTGTTGGGAAGTATCAGGGCCATAATAAATTCTGATATGGGGGCAGACTATTGGGGTGTTAATAAATAACACATGTTCATTACGAAAATAGAAATACTCATTCGCCGCCTGCGGCCTCCTCTTCCTCCTCCCGTTGCAGTCACCGCCTGCGGGCTGTCCTTCCTCCTGGTACAGTCGCTGTAGCGGGCCCTTCTTCCTCTCTATGCAGTTGCCGTCCACTGGCTCCTCTTGCTCCCAGTGCAGTTGCCACCCGCTGGCTCATCTTCCTGCTGGTGCCGATGCAGTCGCCGCCCGCGGGCTCTTAATCCTACTGATACGTTCGCCACCTTGAGCCATTCCTTTTCACAGTGCAATCACTGACAGTGGGTCTTTCCTCCTTCTGGTGCAATCATCGTCCGCGGGCTCTTCCTCCTACCGTGCAGTCGCTGCCTGTAGGCTTTTCCTCCCAGTGCAGTCACTGCCTGCGAGTACTTCCTTCTCCCTATGCAGGCACGCTCTTCTTCTTATGCAGTCGCTACCTGCGGGCTCTCCTTCCTTATCCCGCTGCTGTCACTATCCACAAGCTCTTCCTCCTGCCAGTGCAGTCGCTGACCTCGGGCTCTTCCTCCAATCAGTGCAGTCGCTGCCCTCGCTCTCCTCCGGGCATCGTCCTCAGCTCCTCTCCTAGTGCAGTCGCTGCCCTCAGGCTCCTCCTCCTCTCAGTGCAGTCGCTGCCCTCGGGCTCTCCTCCTCTCAGTGCAGTCGCTGCCTGGGCTCCCTCTCAGTGCAGTCGCTCCCTCGCTCCTCCTCCTCTCAGTGCAGTTGCCGCCCCTCTGGGCTCTTCCTCCTCTCAGTGCAGTCGCCGACCCTCTGGCATCTTCCTCGCTCTCTCCAGTGCAGTCGCCACCTCTGGCTCTTCCTCCCTCTCAGTGCAGTCGCCGCCCTTCGGGCTCTTCCTCCTCTCAGTGCAGTCGCTGCCTTGGGCTCTTCCTCCTCTCAGTGCAGTCGCTGCCTCTGGGCTCTTCCTCCTCTCAGTGCAGTCGCTGCCCTCGGCTCTTCCTCCTCTCAGTGCAGTCGCTGCCCTCGCTCTTCCTCCTCTCAGTGCAGTCGCTGCCCTCAGGCTCTTCCTCCTCTCAGTGCAGTCGCTGCCCTCGGGCTCTTCCTCCTCTCAGTGCAGTCGCTGCCCTCGGGCTCTTCCTCCTCTCAGTCAGTCGCTGCCTCGGGCTCTTCATCCTGCAGTAGCCGCCCTCAGGCTCTTCCTCCTCTCAGTGCAGTCGCCGCCCTCGGCTCTTCCTCCTCTCAGTGCAGTCGCCGCCCTCGGGCTCTTCCTCCTCTCAGTGCAGTCGCCGCCCTCGGGCTCTTCCTCCTCTCAGTGCAGTCGCTGCCCTCGGGCTCTTCCTCCTCTCAGTGCAGTGCCGCCCTCGGGCTCTTCCTCCTCTCAGTGCAGTAGCGCTGCCCTCGGGCTCTTCCTCCTCTCAGTGCAGTCGCCGCCCTCGGGCTCTTCCTCCTCTCAGTGCAGTCGCTGCCTCAGCTCTCTCTCAGTCAGCGCGCCTCGGCTCTCCTCCTCTCAGTGCAGTCGCTGCCCTTGGGTTCTTCCTCCCTCAGTGCCCTCGCTGCCCTTGGGTTCTTCCTCCTCTCAGTGCAGTCGCTGCCTTGGGCTCTTCCTCCTCTCAGTGTTCGCTGCCCTCGGGCTCTTCCTCCTCTCAGTGCATCGCTGCCTTCGGGCTCTTCCTCCTCTCAGTCCAGTCGCTGCCCTCGGGCTCTTCCTCCTCTCAGTCCAGTCGCTGCCCTCGGGCTCTTCCTCCTCTCAGTGCAGTTGCTGCCCTTGGGCTCATCCTCCTCTCGTGCAGTCGCTGCCCTCGGGCTCTTCCTCCTCTCAGTGCAGTTGCTGCCCTTGGGCTCATCCTCCTCTCCGTCCAGTCGCTGCCCTCGGGCTCTTCCTCCTCTCAGTGCAGTCGCTGCCCTCGGGCTCTTCCTCCTCTCAGTGCAGTCGCTGCCCCGCTCTTCCTCCTCTCAATGCAAGTTGCTGCCCTCGGGCTCTTCCTCCTCTCAGTGCAGTTCGCTGCCCTCGGGCTCTTCCTTCTCTAGTGCATTCGCCGCCCTCGGGCTCTTCCTCCTGCTGGTGCACTCGCAGTCTGCCTGCAGGCTGTTTTTCCTACAGGTGCAATCATAGACGGGAAGGACGACTGTTCACAGCAGCACAAAACAATATCAGGTTAGATGTGAGCTGGCTGAAGTCCTGAATAAATAGCCAGTCTATCCATGTGCATCACACACACTGAAGGTTCAGGTACCTATTATGGCTGACAATGATCCTTTGTACTTCCTGTGAGTCCCATACTCCCCCCAACCAACAACCTTGGATCCAAAATGAAATTATCTCCTGTAAAGATTCTCTGTCCACCCATGTGGCCACCATGAAAGTTACTGACCAGCAGAAGAGCCCCGTTCCATTATCGCAGGCATAGTTCCCATTGATACCCCTGTTGTCAGACAACCTCCTGTGATAACTGGAAGCTCCGCCATAGTTTTCGCTTCTCAGCTTCTCTGTGAAATTGGTTGTTGATTACATCGGAGCAGAAGAGCAATGTTATACCTTCCCTTCAGATGTGACATGAGAGCGTCCTTGTGGCTGAACCTTCTAGGTGGCCATTGATGGAACTGTTTTGCGTTGACCCAAAGTCAGATTACGGGATCTCCAGTAAGGTCCAAATTGAGACTTTGATGACGAGCGCTCAGAGAAAGGAATGCATGGCTTACTTGTGAGCAAAATCAATTCTGGTTATTTTCCTGGGCATTGATTTCTTATACTATTTACAGCAAAATGGAACACAATGCATGCAACGTATCCACTGGAAGTCCCAGCAGCTGCCCCCGTCTCAGAAATATGTTGAGCTATTCCTTTTTTTATGGCTTTTGTAGTAGAATAACCATAACACAGTTTTATCCGAATATTGCATATGAGATAAAATATTAGACCAAATATGAAACCTTGAATATGAGACGTATGAGATTGGTTAATACTATGTAAAACAGAATAAAAAAAATGAACCTGGCACAACGGGGTAGTAGGATTAAATATAGGTTGCAGGGAAAGGGACACTGTGCTGTCCCTTAACTACTGGCACCCTGTGCCTTTCCTTATGCCAGAAGTATGCCGAAAGGTGGATAGGTCTAAGCCGCCAGCGCAACCTTGTCTCCTGAGAGGGCTCTGGAATAAAACCCTGTCTCCCCACCCAAAACTCCTGACATCAGCAGGGGGAAACGGCATCAAGTAGGCTGATCTTCTGCAGCAGTGGCTCAAACACCTCCACTCGCAAGGCTCGTCAGGGTAAGTATGAGCTATCACCGACAGCAGCTGAATACTTAAGAAGAGATAGGAGTGGACACACTGCAGTAAGCCACCCTAGCACTACCAGTGAAGGAACAACTTTAACCCTCGCTGGTACTGAAGCAAAAAGCTGTAACAGGACCCGTGACAGTACCCACTCCTCTACGAGGGGACTCCAGCACTTCATGACTAGACTTATCCAGACAACAGTTAAAGTTAAACCGCGAACTACAGTAGTTCAGTATTAAATAACCGACCCTCAAGGTATTTAAAAAACGCAGCTAAACGACAGTCGACTCTGTGGCCCTGGCACATTTCGTGAGCAACGATCTGTGAAATATATTGGGAAAATCTAGTATGGAGGTAGCTTCATCCGATATGTCATAAATTAACGGACTGATAACCCTTGAGATCAGAGTCCCAAACAGACCCTTCCACATGATGTTTTTAGTGGAGACCCAAACGTACTCATTCACACTCCGGTCCGGACCTGTACGTTTATTACCACTCAAAGTGTTTAGAAGGTTATGGCACACACTTTGCACGACATACAATAGCCGAGACGTCATCCTGGAACTCACAATTCTCTCCCTCAGGGACAGGAGGTTCAGAGGATCCCCAACTGAGATTGCAAACCCAAGACCTCATCCATGAGGATCTGGATCAAGGGTGCAATGCTGTAGCCTGAGCCATGTGGACTCAAAAAAGAAAATGGGTACGGTCGGTGATAATATACGGGGTGAATAGGGTTAAATACAGATTCCAGGGGATCGTCACTTAACTACTGAGCCCCTGCTCTGTAGCTTATCCCAGAGGTACACCTGAAGGTGGCGAGGTCTGAGCCATCAGCATAACCATATCTCCTGAGATACCCAATGGAACAGGAAAAAATAAAAAAGTGCACTACTTAGAATCTGCTGCTTTGCTTCTGACAGTAGTAGAGGGAACGGCACTGGTCAGCTGATCTTCCATAGCAGTGACTCACACCCACACGCTCCAGGCTGGTCAGGGTAAGAGTGAGCTATGCTGACAACAGCTGAAGGATCACATGACTACTTAGAAGTGGACACACTGCAGCAAGCCGTCCTAGCACTACCAGCATAGAAACATCATTAATCCTCACTGCTACTGAAGCAATTAACACCCAAAGTAAAAACAGCACAAAAAAGCTGTCACAGACTCGTGCCTGAGCTCTTCATGTCATCATTTATCCCAGACTTTCAGGATGCGGATAGTTGGCGAGTGTGAGCAGATGAACGGCGGACATACAGTGAGGGGAGGCTTCTGGTTTTATTTATGTCTTTCATTGTGGTGCCTCGGTTAACGAAGATCCTGTAATTAGTATTCAGCAGCCCGGCCTCCGTTCAATTCATCGTCTTGTTCACACCTCTATGAGCTGCTGGCGTCTGCGAGACTTGTGGGCGATCCGACATCCACTATATGCCAGACGCGGTCTATTATATACCCAGGGTGTGTGGCACATGATTAACACCGCCTATACGTATATGTGTTGCTATAGTGAACCTGTAACTCAGCTGCTGCCTCAGATCTGCAGCTCTAATCGTCAAGCTCTGGACCCCAACTATGCATCGGGGCTTGGTTGGCCGAGGCCAACGATGATCTGCGTTAGGTGCGGTGGCTCCAATTTAATTGGTTTACCTCTAATTAGGCATCTTAATGAGGTGATATGATCACATTCAGAAGCAAGTGGTGACCGGAATGTTACAATTGGTGCTTGGTACTTGTAACGAGCAGGTCAATGCACGGATGGGCACAATTTGAGTTCCCGAGTATAATGGAAGTCAATGGGAAGCTTAAACCTCTTTCTAGAAGAATTCCAGGAAAAATACTTGAGTTTCCCATTGACTTCCATTATGCTCAGGTACTCTAACACTTTTATGTGGGTAACTTGAAGAATGTCATGGCATAGAGCAATGACTAGGCAGAGACAGGTTCAAGTTCAAGTCTATATATTTGTACATAAACAAGAGCAGAGCAATATATGAGTCCTCTTGAAAGTGATACGAAACTAGGCGTGGCCAGCAACGGGTACGAGTCCAAAAATAAACAGTATGAGTCTGACACTGAATAGTCTTTGCACACAGTTCACACTGAGAGCAGCCAATTATTGGAAAAGTCTTTCCAACACAGTTCACAGAGTTCCGGACTTAGAGCAGTGCAGTGCAGCTAGAAACACCAGTCCTGATCTGTCCAGAAATATATACTGCACAAATATACAACATCTGTACACAACAAGTCTGTATGGAGCTGGCGGCAGGAAAGATCCCTTACAAGGCACACACAAGCTGCTAGAGAGTAACCAAGATTAAGAAGAGCAGGTGATTGCAAGGCAGGTATGCAGAGATTACCCGGGATAGCAGGAGGATGAGCAAGGTGCAGATGATGCACAGCTGAGCTAGAGCAGAAACACAGTACTCAAGAAGGCCTGAATGTTGGACTGGGGCTTAAAAAGCATTAAGGACAGGAGATACATAGACATTGTGAGACAGCAGACTCCATCTTGACTAAGGGTGAGAGGTCTTCAAAGGTAGCCTGGAAAAGCCGGAAATCCTGACAGGTACTCGAGCCACGCCCATTCAAGCATCAACGTATCATTACAAGTACCGAGCATGGTAGTGACCCCTCATCATTAGGAACAATTTGTCATCTGAGAAGATGTACGATCAGCTGGCATTGTCTTGAACGTGTCTCGTTATAACATCATCTGCACCTTCACATCTGAATCCCTTTAAAGGTTTCTACAGGAATGAGATATTGATCTATCCTAGAGATCGGTGGGGGCCAAGCACTCCGGCTCCCTACAGTCAGCTGTTATCAGGATCTGTGGCCACCAGAACAGCTTAGCTCTGTACAACTTTGCTTGCTGCTGAGGCTCAGATCTTAGGAGCCGTGCTGCAGAACCTGAGATCGACCGCTGCACAGAGTTGTGCTGTCGTTGCCCTGTACTGTGTATCTTCAGCCTTAGGATCTAACGACAGCTGACTGTCAGGAGCACTGGGCATTGGAAACCCTCCAACTTCACCATTTCCCAAAGCTCTGGACAACCTTTTTCTCCAATGCAAAATTTGTAGCAGATTCTCCTCCCACCATGCCGCATTTATGATACAGGTTTATTCTCACATATTGACCTTTGGCCCCTCATAAGCACAAGCGTCAGGGTGCAACTACTTCCTCAATGCCCCAATAACTGCTCCTTTGTACCCTTCCAGTAAGTTATAAAGCGATTATGTTCCCTTAAGTAGTTCAGACGGCCGTATTTAATGGTCCGGTTCATGGTATTACAGAACGCCATGGCCGACCTGATTGTGGGTTTTATTCTGCTACACATATGTGAGATTGTAATTTAGGGTCAGGAGACCCACAGTCAGTCTGGGCATGGGGTCCGTTAATGGATCATGAAATAGGGTGCAAAGGAATAAGATAGTTTTGGAAATGGAAAGGGTTTCTGAATCCTTTTAAAGAGATCCGCCAGAGATCCACAGTGAGCCATTGTCTCTAAAAGAAGAGATCTCACCGTGAATGTAAAATCAATGATAGCATTTTAACATGAGCTTTTTTTTTGTGTGGTTCTAGTTCCTTGGCTAAATGTAGATTTACAGGAAAATATTGTGGCTTCCTGCAGTCACCACTAGAGGGAGCTCAGGAGTCCACCGCATACAGCATATGCCTTAAGGGAACCAACCACCCCAAATGACCCCCCCGGACTGTTAATATGGGTCCCTACACCCAGCACACACATTTGCTGCAAGCGTTTTGGCTAAAAAAACGCTTTTGTAGAAGTGAAGAAAGAGCTTTTTGAAGTTTTATAACATTAGGACGAGTGGGCGTTACTTAGCTTGTTCTAAAGCCGAGATTCAGCTGCCAGTCATCATCCTCTACCCCATCGCTGCAGTGAAGCCCAGCCCTTTCTTATCGTCACAGCCTGGTGCACGGGATCTCATGCCCGTGCACACGTCATCAGCTAGAGCCGGGTCGCGAGCACACGCTCTGACTTCCTGGTGTAATGCACAGCTGAGTGCAGGAAGTCAGAGCGTGTGCTCTGAGAAAGTAGAAATGAGAGGGTGGACTCAGCTCAGGACTGCTGGGTACTAAAGTGCATGGTATGAATATATCACAAAGGAACTGCCTTACAGGAGCTTCAAGACATGGGTTCCCATTATTGTGCAGCTACACAAAATCCTGTACTAATCCTGAGTTACCTCCTGTATTATACTCCAGAGCTGCACTCACTATTCTGCTGGTGCGGTCACTGCGTACATACATTACATTACTGATCCTGAGTTACCTCCTGTATTATACTCCAGAGCTGCACTCACTATTCTGCTGGTGCAGTCACTGTGTACATACATTACATTACTGATCCTGAGTTACCTCCTGTATTATACTCCAGAGCTGCACTCACTATTCTCCTGGTGCAGTCACTGTGTACATACATTACATTACTGATCCTGAGTTACCTCCTGTATTATACTCCAGAGCTGCACTCACTATTCTGCTGGTGCAGTCACTGTGTACATACATTACATTACTGATCCTGAGTTACCTCCTGTATTATACTCCAGAGCTGCACTCACTATTCTGCTGGTGCAGTCACTGTGTACATACATTACTGATCCTGAGTTACCTCCTGTATTATCCTCCAGAGCTGCACTCACTATTCTGCTGGTGCAGTCACTGTGTACATACATTACATTACTGATCCTGAGTTACCTCCTGTATTATACTACAGAGCTGCACTCACTATTCTGCTGGTGCAGCCACTGTGTACATACATTACATTACTGATCCTGTGTTACCTCCTGTATTATACTCCAGAGCTGCACTCACTATTCTGCTGGTGCAGTCACTGTGTACATACATTACATTACTGATCCTGAGTTACCTCCTGTATTATACTCCAGAGCTGCACTCACTATTCTGCTGGTGCAGTCACTGTGTACATACATTACATTACTGATCCTGAGTTACCTTCTGTATTATACTCCAGAGCTGCACTCACTATTCTGCTGGTTCAGTCACTGTGTACATACATTACATTACTGATCCTGAGTTACCTCCTGTATTATACTCCAGAGCTGCACTTACTATTCTGCTGCTGCAGTCACTGTGTACATACATTACATTACTGATCCTGAGTTACCTTCTGTATTATACTCCAGAGCTGCACTCACTATTCTGCTGGTGCAGTCACTGTGTACATACATTACATTACTGATCCTGAGTTACCTCCTGTATTATACTCCAGAGCTGCACTCACTATTCTGCTGGTGCAGTCACTGTGTACATACATTACATTACTGATCCTGAGTTACCTCCTGTATTATACTCCAGAGCTGCACTCACTATTCTGCTGGTGCAGTCACTGTGTACATACATTACATTACTGATCCTGAGTTACCTCCTGTATTATACTCCAGAGCTGCACTCACTATTCTGCTGGTGCAGTCACTGTGTACATACATTACATTACTGATCCTGAGTTACCTCCTGTATTATACTCCAGAGCTGCACTCACTATTCTGCTGGTGCAGTCACTGTGTACATACATTACATTACTGATCCTGAGATACCTCCTGTATTATACTCCAGAGCTGCACTCACTATTCTGCTGGTGCAGTCACTGTGTACGTACATTACATTACTGATCCTGAGTTACCTCCTGTATTATACTCCAGAGCTGCACTCACTATTCTGCTGGTGCAGTCACTGTGTACGTACATTACATTACTGATCCTGAGTTACCCTGTATCATACTCCAGAGCTGCACTACTATTCTGCTGGTGGAATCACTGTGTACGTACATTACATTACTGATCCTGAGTTACCTCCTGTATCATACTCCAGAGCTGCACTCACTATTCTGCTGGTGCAGTCACTGTGTACATACATTACATTACTGACCTGAGTTACCTCCTGTATTATACTCCGAGCTGCACTCACTATTCTGCTGGTGCAGTCACTGTGTACATACATTACATTACTGATCCTGAGTTACCTCCTGTATTATACTCCAGAGCTGCACTCACTATTCTGCTGGTGCAGTCACTGTGTACATACATTACATTATGATCCTGAGTTACCTCCTGTATTATACTCCAGAGCTGCACTCACTATTCTCCTGGTGCAGTCACTGTGTACATACATTACATTACTGATCCTGAGTTACCTCTTGTATTATACCCAGAGCTGCACTCACTATTCTGCTGGTGCAGTCACTGTGTACATACATTTACATTACTGATCCTGAGTTACCTCCTGTATTATACTCCAGAGCTGCACTCACTATTCTGCTGGTGCAGTCACTGTGTACATACATTACATTACTGATCCTGAGTTACCTCCTGTATTATACTCCAGTGCTGCACTCACTATTCTGCTGGTGCAGTCACTGTGTACATACATTACATTACTGATCCTGAGTTACCTCCTGTATTATACTCCAGAGCTGCACTCACTATTCTGCTGGTGCAGTCACTGTGTACATAGATTACATTACTGATCCTGAGTTACCTCCTGTATTATACTCCAGAGCTGCACTCACTATTCTGCTGGTGCAGTCACTGTGTACATACATTACATTACTGATCCTGAGTTACCTCCTGTATTATACCCAGAGCTGCACTCACTATTCTGCTGGTGCAGTCACTGTGTACATACATTACATTACTGATCTGGAGTTACCTCCAGTATTATACCCCAGAGCTGCACTCACTATTCTGCTGGTGCAGTCACTGTGTACATACATTACATTACTGATCCTGAGTTACCTCCTGTATTATACTCCAGAGCTGCACTCACTATTCTGATGGTGCAGTCACTGTGTACATACATTACATTACTGATCCTGAGTTACCTCCTGTATTATATTCCAGAGCTGCACTCACTATTCTGCTGGTGCAGTCACTGTGTACATACATTACATTACTGATCCTGAGTTACCTCCTGTATTATACTCCAGAGCGGCACTCACTATTCTGCTGGTGCAGTCACTGTGTACATACATTACATTACTGACCCTGAGTTACCTCCTGTATTGTACTCCAGAGCTGCACTCACTATTTGATGGAGCAGTCACTGTGTACATACATTACATTACTGATCCTGAGTTACCTCTTGTATTATACCCAGAGCTGCACTCACTATTCTGCTGGTGCAGTCACTGTGTACATACATTACATTACTGATCCTGAGTTACCTCCTGTATTATACTCCAGAGCTGCAGTCACTATTCTGCTGGTGGAATCACTGTGTACGTACATTACATTACTGATCCTGAGTTACCTCCTGTATTATACTCCAGACCTGCACTCACTATTCTGCTGGTGCAGTCACTGTGTACATACATTACATTACTGATCCGAGTTACCTCCTGTATTATACTCCAGAGCTGCACTCACTATTCTGCTGGTGCAGTCACTGTGTACGTACATTACATTACTGATCCTGAGTTACCTCCTGTATTATACTCCAGAGCTGCACTCACTATTCTGCTGGTGCAGTCACTGTGTACATACATTACATTACTGATCCTGAGTTACCTCCTGTATTATACTCCAGAGCTGCACTCACTATTCTGCTGGTGCAGTCACTGTGTACATACATTACATTACTGATCCTGAGTTACCTCCTGTATTATACTCCAGAGCTGCACTCACTATTCTGCTGGTGCAGTCACTGTGTACATACATTACATTACTGATCCTGAGTTACCTCCTGTATTATACTCCAGAGCTGCACTCACTATTCTGCTGGTGCAGTCACTGTGTACATACATTACATTACTGATCCTGAGTTACCTCCTGTATTATACTCCAGAGCTGCACTCACTATTCTGCTGGTGCAGTCACTGTGTACATACTTTACATTACTGATCCCTCTGAGCTCTTGCACCTTCTCATCCATCATTACCTTTATGACAAATGCAAACTTTTACAGCTTTTTCATATCCTGCTAATTCATGTGTTTCTCCAATGAGACAGGTGCATTCACAGAAACCCGGGTAAAAATAGCGAAACTTCACCTCGGGGAGGATGTGTGCACTTGTAATTCACTATTTTTATTTTTGTGAAGATGATATGATAATGATGGTGACTGCAGTACTCTGACTGTCCACTGGGTGGCAGTATTTAACCATCATTTTCTTGTTGCTATGAAGAAAAAAACTGAATTCAGCAGTAATTGTGGATACAATGTCACTTTCAGTTGGTATTTCCAATTGAAGATTAGAATCACCTCCATTTGTTTCTATGGCAACACTGAAAAAGTAACAAAGGAAACGCTATTATTTTATTATTATTCACCCCGGAAAAATGTAAAATATTGACAGTCTTTACTCTTTTTTTTTTTTTATAAAAAAAAATTGTCGACCGTTTGTACAAATCTTTCGATGTCGCAGTCAGGAATCAATAGATATTCTACTAAAGAGCTGACAAGACATAGGAGTGATAGGAAAGGAAAAGGTGACATCTTTATATGAAATGTATCTATTAATACTGCTCCTATATACAAGAATATAACTACTATAATACTGCTCCTATATACAAGAATATAACTACTATAATACTGCCCCTATATACAAGAATATAACTACTATAATACTGCTCCTATATACAAGAATATAACTACTATAATACTGCCCCTATATACAAGAATATAACTACTATACTACTGCTCCTATATACAAGAATATAACTACTATAATACTGCTCCTATAAACAGGAATATAACTACTATAATACTGCCCCTATATACAGGAATATAACTACTATAATACTGCCCCTATGTACAAGAATATAACTACTATAATACTGCCCCTATGTACAAGAATATAACTACTATAATACTGCTCCTATATACAAGAATATAACTACTATAATACTGCCCCTATATACAAGAATATAACTACTATAATACTGCTCCTATATACAAGAATATAACTACTATAATACTGCCCCTATATACAAGAATATAACTACTATAATACTGCTCCTATATACAAGAATATAACTACTATAATACTGCCCCTATATACAAGAATATAACTACTATAATACTACCCCTATATAACAAGAATATAACTACTATAATACTGCTCCTATATACAAGAATATAACTACTATAATACTGCCTCTATATACAAGAATATAACTACTATAATACTGCTCCTATGTACAAGAATATAACTACTATAATACTGCTCCTATGTACAAGAATATAACTACTATAATACTGCCCCTATATACAAGAATTTAACTACTATAATACTGCTCCTATATACAAGAATATAACTACTATAATACTGCTCCTATATACAAGAATATAACTACTATTATACTGCCCATATGTACAAGAATATAACTACTATAATACTGCCCCTATGTACAAGAATATAACTACTATAATACTGCCCCTATATACAAGAATATAACTACTATAATACTGCTCCTATATACAAGAATTTAACTACTATAATACTGCCCCTATATACAAGAATATAACTACTATAATACTGCCCCTATGTACAAGAATATAACTACTATAATACTACTCCTGTATACAAGAATATAACTGCTATAATACTGCTCCTATATACAAGAATATAACTACTATAATACTGCCCCTATATACAAAAATATAACTACTATAATACTGCCCCTATGTACAAGAATATAACTACTATAATACTGCCCCTATATACAAGAATATAACTACTATAATACTGCTCCTATATACAAGAATATAACTACTATAATACTGCCCCTATATACAAGAATATAACTACTATAATACTACTCCTGTATACAAGAATATAACTACTATAATACTGCTCCTATATACAAGAATATAACTACTATAATACTGCCCCTATATACAAAAATATAACTACTATAATACTGCCCCTATGTACAAGAATATAACTACTATAATACTGCCCCTATGTACAAGAATATAACTACTATAATACTGCTCCTATATACAAGAATATAACTACTATAATACTGCCCCTATATACAAGAATATAACTACTATTATACTGACCCCATGTCACGGGTGGCACGGATGACAGGGTGGAGGCCACGCGCAGACGATCCCAGCGTTTGGCCCACCAGCCATAATGATGGAGAGAAGAGGTGATGAGATCTCTCTGTTATGGGGAGACGGCTGTGGAGGTCTTGTGCTCGGTCTGGTTTTATCCACCTATGTTGTAGGTCTCTATGACCCAGCAGATTCCTTCCACCTTTATAAGGAGGTTCATTACCCTTCCTCGGTGCAGGTGATAGTTCCTGGTGCACTCTTATCCTTGCTCCAGCAGAAGCTGAGGTTGTGAAGGTGGCTGTGTTCTGCTGTCAGATAAGTGTTTCCTTTTCCCAAGTGTCTGTCTTCCCTGGTGTTTGTCTTTAGTTGATAGTGGAGGGGTCTAGTGAACCTCTCCATCTGATCCTTAGATAAGATACTGCTAGGATCAGAGAGGGACGAGGTTCGTGGTCGGCGACAGTTGCGGAGACTGTATAGGGACGTCAGGGCAGACAGGGTCAGCTCTAGGAAGTCTAGGGGTCACCGTCTCCTTCCTGTGCCCTTAGCATTAGGGACTCCTGATCCCCCCCCCGTCGTTATCCTACGCTGGGTGTCTTCCCCACTCCCAGCGTGACACCCCATGTACAAGAATATAACTACTATAATACTGCCACTTTATACAAGAATATAACTACTATAATACTGCCCCTATATACAAGAATATAACTACTATAATACTGACCCCATGTACAAGAATATAACTACTATAATACTGCCACTTTATACAAGAATATAACTACTATAATACTGCCCCTATATACAAGAATATAACTACTATAATACTGACCCCATGTACAAGAATATAACTACTATAATACTGCCACTTTATACAAGAATATAACTACTATAATACTGCCCCTATATACAAGAATATAACTACTATAATACTGACCCCATGTACAAGAATATAACTACTATAATACTGCCACTTTATACAAGAATATAACTACTATAATACTGTCCCTATATACAAGAATATAACTACTATAATACTGCTCCTATATACAAGAATATAACTACTATAATACTGCTCCTATATACAAGAATATAACTACTATAATACTGCTCCTATGTACAAGAATATAACTACTATAATACTGCTCCTATATACAAGAATATAACTACTATAATACTACTCCTATATACAAGAATATAACTACTATAATACTGCTCCTATGTACAGGAATATAACTACTATAATACTGCTCCTATATACAAGAATATAACTACTATAATACTGCCACTTTATACAAGAATATAACTACTATAATACTATCCCTATATACAAGAATATAACTACTATAATACTGCCCCTATGTACAAGAATATAACTACTATAATACTGCTCCTATATAGAAGAATATAACTACTATAATACTGACCCCATGTACAAGAATATAACTACTATAATACTGCTCCTATATACAAGAATATAACTACTTTAATACTGCTCCTATGTACAAGAATATAACTACTATAATACTGCTCCTATATACAAGAATATAACTACTATAATACTGCCCCTATATACAAGAATATAACTACTATAATACTGCCCCTATATACAAGAATATAACTACTATAATACTGCTCCTATATACAAGAATATAACTACTATAATACTGCCCCTATATACAAGAATATAACTACTATAATACTGCTCCTATATACAAGAATATAACTACTATAATACTGCTCCTATATACAAGAATATAACTACTTTAATACTGCTCCTATATACAAGAATATAACTACTATAATACTGCCCCTATATACAAGAATATAACTACTATAATACTGATCCTATGTACAAGAATATAACTACTATAATACTGCCCCTATATACAAGAATATAACTACTATAATACTGCTCCTATATACAAGAATATAACTACTATAATACTGCTCCTATATACAAGAATATAACTACTATAATACTGCCCCTATATACAAGAATATAACTACTTTAATACTGCTCCTATATACAAGAATATAACTACTATAATACTGCTCCTATATACAAGAATATAACTACTATAATACTGCTCCTATGTACAAGAATATAACTACTATAATACTGCCACTTTATACAAGAATGTAACTACTATAATACTGCCCCTATATACAAGAATATAACTACTATAATACTGTCCCTATATACAAGAATATAACTACTATAATACTGCCCCTATATACAAGAATATAACTACTATAATACTGCCCCTATATACAGGAATATAACTACTATAATACTGCCCCTATGTACAAGAATATAACTACTATAATACTGCCCCTATGTACAAGAATATAACTACTATAATACTGCCCCTATATACAAGAATATAACTACTATAATACTGCTCCTATATACAAGAATATAACTACTATAATACTGCCCCTATATACAAGAATATAACTACTATAATACTGTCCCTATGTACAAGAATATAACTACTCTAATACTGCTCCTATATACAAGAATATAACTACTATAATACTGCCCCCTATATACAAGAATATAACTACTATAATACTGCTCCTATATAGAAGAATATACCATATTTTTCGCTTTATAAGACGCACCTGATTATAAGGCGCACCCCCAAATTTGGTGAAGGAAAAGAGAAAAAAAAATGTTTTAATGTTAAATGGGGTCCATCTTATAATGCCAGTGTCCGTCTTACAATCACTTTATATGTACCCTATTCTGGTATATTTGTCTCTATTCTGGCATATGTGCCCCCTCCTAATTAAATGGTCCCCCACCTGGTATCCATGCCCCCATCCAGGTATGTGGTCCACCTCCTGATATATGGTCCCCTCCTGGTATCCATGCCCCAATTCTGGTTTATGTCCCCCTCCTCATATTTGTCCCAAAATGGGGGACATGCATCCAGCTACAAAGCCCCCTAACTCTTACCGATGGAGGTTTGTGGTGGTGCTCTGGGGCCATGGAGGTTGGGTCCTAAGCAGGAGCTGCGGGGGTGCCACAGATGTTGGGGGCTAAGACAGGAGCTGCGGGGGTGCCACTGTGGTTGGGAGCCAAGGCACAAGCTGTGGGGGTGTTGCGCCGGTCTCCGGTGGGCGCCGCCATTATTATTTCCCAGCATGCATTGCCCGTCTGGCAATGCACGCTCTTGTGTCTGTAAATGGTCGCGGATGGGGTCTGCGCATGCGCCGCAGCCATTTTATTGAAGACTGGAGAATATAGTACTGGAGTACATAGAAATGGCCACGGCGCATGCGCAGACCCCATCCGCGACCATTTACAGACACGAGAGCGTGCATTGCCAGACCGGCAATGCATGCTGGGAAATAATAATGGCGGCGCCCACCGGAGACCGGCGCAACACCCCCACAGCTTGTGCCTTGGCCCCCAACCTCCTTGGCCCCGTGACAACCACATCAGGTACCTCCGATCCATCCCACCCCACATCCCCCCTAGGTAATATTTTTTTTTTTAACATTTTTTTTTTACATTCTCTTTTTAAGACGCACACCCGTTCTCCCCCCAGTTTTGGGGGAACAAAAGTGCGTCTTAAAAAGCGAAAAATACGGTAACTACTATAATACTGACCCCATGTACAAGAATATAACTACTATAATACTGCTCCTATATACAAGAATATATCTACTATAATACTGCCCCTATATACAAGAATATAACTACTATAAAACTGCTCCTATGTACAAGAATATAACTACCATAATACTGCTCCTATGTACAAGAATATAACTACTATAATACTGCTCCTATGTACAAGAATATAACTACTATAATACTGCCTCTATGTACAAGAATATAACTACTATAATACTGCTCCTATGTACAAGAATATAACTACTATAATACTGCTCCTATGTACAAGAATATAACTACTATAATACTGCCTCTATGTACAAGAATATAACTACTATAATACTGCCCCTATATACAAGAAATTAACTACTATAATACTGCCCCTATATACAAGAATATAACTACTATAATACTGCCCCTATGTACAAGAATATAACTACTATAATACTGCCCCTATATACAAGAATATAATACTATAATACTGCTCCTATATGCAAGAATATAACTACTATAATACTGCTCCTATGTACAAGAATATAACTACTATAATACTGCCCCTATATACAAGAATATAACTACTATAATACTGCTCCTATGTACAAGAATATAACTACTATAATACTGCTCCTATATACAAGAATATAACTACTATAATACTGCCCCTATATACAAGAATATAACTACTATAATACTGCTCCTATATACAAGAATATAACTACTATAATACTGCTCCCTATAGACAAGAATATAACTACTATAATACTGCTCCTATATACAAGAATATAACTACTATAATACTGCTCCTATGTACAAGAATATAACTACTATAATACTGCTCCTATATACAAGAATATAACTACTATAATACTGCCCTATATACAAGAATATAACTACTATAATACTGCTCCTATATACAAGAATATAACTACTTTAATACTGCTCCTATGTACAAGAATATAACTACTATAATACTGCTCCTATATACAAGAATATAACTACTATAATACTGCTCCTATATACAAGAATATAACTACTATAATACTGCTCCTATATACAAGAATATAACTACTATAATACTGCTCCTATATACAAGAATATAACTACTATAATACTGCCACTTTATACAAGAATATAACTACTATAATACTGCTCCTATATACAAGAATATAACTACTATAATACTGCCACTTTATACAAGAATATAACTACTATAATACTGCCCCTATATACAAGAATATATAATACTATAATACTGCCCCTATATACAAGAATATAACTACTATAATACTGCTCCTATATACAAGAATATAACTACTATAATACTGACCCCATGTACAAGAATATAACTACTATAATACTGCCCCTATATACAAGAATATAACTACTATAATACTACCCCTACATACAAGAATATAACTACTATAATACTGCCCTATATACAAGAATATAACTACTATAATACTGCCACTTTATACAAGAATATAACTACTATAATACTGCCCCTATATACAAGAATATAACTACTATAATACTGCTCCTATATACAAGAATATAACTACTATAATACTGTCCCTATATACAAGAATATAACTACTATATAATACTGCTCCTATATACAAGAATATAACTACTATAATACTGACCCCATGTACAAGAATATAACTACTATAATACTGCCCCTATATACAAGAATATAACTACTATAATACTGCTCCTATGTACAAGAATATAACTACTATAATACTGCTCCTATATACAAGAATATAACTACTATAATACTGCCCTATGTACAAGAATATAACTACTATAATACTGCTCCTATATACAAGAATATAACTACTATAATACTTCTCCTATATACAAGAATATAACTACTTTAATACTGCTCCTATATACAAGAATATAACTACTATAATACTGCTCCTATATACAAGAATATAACTACTATAATACTGCTCCTATATACAAGAATATAACTACTATAATACTGCCCCTATATACAAGAATATAACTACTATAATACTGCCCCTATATACAAGAATATAACTACTATAATACTGCTCCTATATACAAGAATATAACTACTATAATACTGTCCCTATATACAAGAATATAACTACTATAATACTGCTCCTATATACAAGAATATAACTACTATAATACTGCCCCTATGTACAAGAATATAACTACTATAATACTGCTCCTATATACAAGAATATAACTACTATAATACTGCTCCTATATACAAGAATATAACTACTATAATACTGCCCCTATGTACAAGAATATAACTACTATAATACTGCTCCTATATACAAGAATATAACTACTATAATACTGCTCCTATATACAAGAATATAACTACTATAATACTGCCCTATGTACAAGAATATAACTACTATAACTTCTAAAAGTTTATCCATTTCTCTGTATATTGTTCAGGTGAATAGATTTGCTCTGTGTAATCCTGGAGGAGGACGGTTTGTTTCCGTCATGTTAGTTATTGAAGAGAACACGATTATCTTCTGATCTGCAATTTCCCTTTTAGACACTAAAAGAGCTTTTCTGGCTCAAAGCAATTCCTAGTATACTGAAGAGTAAAACAAAAAAAAGTCTATTAACCCATTATATGTGTGGTGTAATCTGAGTTCAGGAGTTTTTATCCTCTAAATGCATTTGTTCAATTACCACCACTGGAAGTTGGTGAAGAATTCAAACTAATATATTCCATTCCTTTATATTTTAAAGTAAATATGACTGATGATAAGACATAGGATTCTGACTGCAGCCACCACTAGGGGGAGCTCCCTGTATACAAAGATACATGATAAGATCCTGTCTACAGTCACCACTAGGGAGAGCTCCCTGTATACAAAGATACATGATAAGATCCTGTCTGCAGCCACCACTAGGGGGAGCTCCCTGTATACAGAGATACATGATACGATTCTGTCTGCAGCCACCACTAGGGGGAGCTACCTATATACAGAGATACATGATAAGATCCTGTCTGCAGTCACCACTAGGGGGAGCACCCTGTATACAGAGATACATGATAAGATCCTGTCTGCAGTCACCACTAGGGGGAGCTCCCTGTATACAGAGATACATGATAAGATCCTGTCTGCAGTCACCACTAGGGGGAGCTCCCTGTATACAGAGATACATGATAAGATCCTGTCTGCAGCCACCACTAGGGGGAGCTCCCTGTATACAGAGATACATGATAATATTCTGTCTGCAGTCACCACTAGGGAGAGCTCCCTGTATACAGAGATACATGATAAGATCCTGTCTGCAGTCACCACTAGGGAGAGCTCCCTGTATGCAGAGATACATGATAAGATCCTGTCTGCAGCCACCACTAGAGGGAGCTCCCTGTATACAGAGATACATGATAATATTCTGTCTGCAGTCACCACTAGGGAGAGCTCCCTGTATACAGAGATACATGAGAAGATCCTGTCTGCAGTCACCACTAGGGAGAGCTCTCTGTATACAGAGATACATGATAAGATCCTGTATTCAGTCACCACTAGGGGGAGCTCCCTGTATACAGAGATACATGATAAGATCCTGTCTGCAGTCACCACTAGGGGGAGCACCCTGTATACAGAGATACATGATAAGATCCTGTCTGCAGTCACCACTAGGGGGAGCTCCCTGTATACAGAGATACATGATAAGATCCTGTCTGCAGTCACCACTAGTGGGAGCTCCCTGTATACAGAGATACATGATAAGATCCTGTCTGCAGCCACCACTAGGGGGAGCTCCCTGTATACAGAGATACATGATAATATTCTGTCTGCAGTCACCACTAGGGGGAGCTCCCTGTATACAGAGATACATGAGAAGATCCTGTCTGCAGTCACCACTAGGGAGAGCTCTCTGTATACAGAGATACATGATAAGATCCTTTCTGCAGACTCCACTAGGAGGAGCTCCCTCCATACAGAGATACATGATATGATACTGTCTGCCATCACCACTATGGGGAGCTCCCTATATACAGAGACTTATGATAAGTACTGTCTGCCATAACCACTAAGGGGAGCTCCCTGTATACAGAGATACATGATAAGATTCTGTCTGCAGCCACCACTAGAGGGAGCGCCCTGTAGACAGAGATACATGATAAGATCCTGTCTGCAGTCACCACTAGGGGAAGCTCCCTGTATACAGAGATACATGATAAGATCCTGTCTGCAGTCACCACTAGGGGTAGCTCCCTGTATACAGAGATACATGATAAGATCCTGTCTGCAGCCACCACTAGGGGGAGCTCTCTGTATACAGAGATACATAAGATCCTGTCTGCAGTCACCACTAGGGGGAGCTCCCTGTATACAGAGATACATGATAAGATCCTGTCTGCAGTCACCACTAGGGGGAGCTCCCTGTATACAGAGATACATGATAAGATCCTGTCTGCAGTCACCACTAGGGGGAGCTCCCTGTATACAGAGATATATGATAAGATTGTCTACAGTCACCACTAGGAGGAGCTCCCTGTACACAGAGGTACATTATTATTATTTATTTATATAGTGCCATTAGATTCCATGTTGCTTAGTTCAATATATGCATGTAGTCCAGACAAACAGGAACAGGAGGGGATGGGACCCTGTCCGCAAGTTCTCACAGTCTATGAGGGACCAGTGGGGATACAGCAGGAGGGGGTAGTGCCTAACATGAGACAGTACCGTGGACCGGGTCTCATTGGGGGTTGTAGGCTTGTCGGACGAGGTGGGTCTTCAGGTTTCTTTTGAAGGTTCCAGGCTTAGGCGAGTGTCTGATGTGTTGTGGGGAGAGAGTTCCAGAGTATAGAGGATGCACAGGGGAAGTATTGTATGCGGTTGTGAGAGGAGGAAATGAGAGGGGAATAGAGGAGTTCTTGGAAGGAACGTAGGTTGCATGAGGGTAGGTATTGGGAGACCATGTCAGAGATGTATGGAGGGGACAGGTTGTGGATGGCTTTGTACGTCATGGTTAGGGTTTTGAACTGGGATCTCTGAGAAGTGGGGAGCTAATGAAGAGCTTGGCAGAAGGGAGAGACCGGGGAGTAGTGGGAGGACAGATGGATTAGTCGGGTAGTGGAGTTTAGGATAGATTGGAGATGTGCGAGGGAGGTAGCGGATAGGCCAGTTAGCAGGAGGTTGCAGTAGTCAAGGCGGGAAATGATGAGAGTATGAACAAGTGTTTTAGCTATTACTACTAGAAAAACCAGTACTAAAAGTCTGGATTATTTTAATTTAATTGCTACAACTGCTGCTGATATTAATCAAACATAAGGACCAAGTTGTTTTAGCAAAAATAGGGATTCTATTTATTATGAACAATCCACATAGTTAGAAAAGTCATGACAAGTAATATTTCAAGGTAAAATTAAAGTGCACAGTGATGAGACAAACGATAACATGCACAGAGTTGCCTCCCCAGCAGTATAGGACCCAGCTGACAATTCGGTTATATGGGACTTATAGAGATATATACAGTTTACAAGGGTTTTCCAGTTTAGTGTCATACATAGTAACATACAAGTGTATATACAAAGTACTTCGATAACAGGATCATACTAGGTCAATAGATGTACAAATATCATCTCAGGTAGCAGACTCAAGTATCTTATATATAGTGACAACAACGCAACCTAAGATGGAGCACACCCTCCTCTATAGCCACCAGTACCTGTATCTCACCATGCCTCAAGTTACCAGAGTTATCCGGTCTTTCCCCTTACTGCACTGTTCTGAGCCATAGCCTTATGTCAAGAACTGCGGTCATACCATCTGCTGATGGAGGGTCCCTCCGTGCACGTGCCAGCCCCTACGCCGTTTCGCTGGTAAGCTTCGTCAGGGGGCGTGGCTACGGCATCGTTCCTTCCCTCTTTATACCATGTGACAATGCACATGGTTGCCCTCTTCCAATCACAGAGCTCCGTGTGGCGCATGCGCATCCCGCCGCTACGGCTCGCGTCCTCTTCCCAGCCCCGTCATGGCTGCGCACTAGTTGTTTAAACTGCAGCCATGGTGACGGGAGTGGGAGGGACAGGAGCCGGCGGATAGATGGGCTGTGCGCACTTAACACCTGACTGGAAGAGGGTGAAGTGCTGCTGACATTTTGCAGCTACAGTTGTTTATACAACACGGACCCATATCTATACCACCTTCCATAGGTAACATTTCTATATATCCTACAAAGACATGGTTACATTCAGCAATAATTTATGGCACATATTGTATATTTGCACATAGTGTTTCAATATACACAAGCCCCCATTATACACAATTACGGTCTCACAATAACCAAATTGATAATAACATCGTATATGAGTAAATCCTATACATATATGCCCCATCATGCTAAAAGCCAGTCTTATATCCCTCCCAGAAGATGTTTCACTTTTTCACATAAGTAGAGGGTAGTTGTAGTCCAGTATATCAACACAGTTCTTTCAAGCTGTCAATATCTCAGTCAAGCAGTTGTCACTTCAAAGAGGTTCCAGTATAGCGCCGCAGCCAGTTCTATCCGAAAAAGTGAAAAAATGTGAAATTAAAATTGTGTACAGTTAAAATCAGCACCTGCAAGCCAAAAACATCACCCATATCAAGGTTAGGTTAAAAGATATACATATACGCACTGGATTAACCTAGATATGAGACAAAACTATTCACTTCATTGAGCCCTATGGGTGTCAACGTGCCTAGGACCGTAATCCAGTGGCATTCCCGCTGCTGCAATTTCTTCATTATATCCCCTCCCTTGACCCTAGACTAACGTGTTCAATCCCTCTAACCATAAAGGTCTTTGGATTTGAATTATGATGTTCTTTAAAGTGACGCGGGATGGTTTTTAAGGTTGTTTCATCTTCAACCTCTTTGGCTGCGATGATATCACGAACATGTTCGCGTACTCGCACCTTCATCTGTCTGGAGGTCAGGCCTATGTAGACCTTGGGACATCCACATGTAGCATAGTAGATGACTTGACTAGTCGTACATGAAATGTAGCTGCGAATTGGGAATTGTAATTTTCCATCTGCAGATTCGAAATTACTACATCGCAATGTATTTTTACACGAAACGCAGTCACCACGAGAAACAGCCTTGAATTTTTGGCCGCTTTCCAAATGGTGTTACTGCCTCTGGGATATAACCCAACTTAAGGTTCTTTTGCATAAACGCACTAGGATATGGTGGAACCGCGCTTTCCTTAATAAATATCTCCAGAAAGAACTCATCCCTAGAGGTCTAAGGGTACAAGTGTTCCCTTCATTTGAGGTTTCAGATCAAGGGTTCCGTAAGAAATGGGAGGAGCTAGCAGGAATTTGCTCAATGGGCTTTATCAGATTGTTAGAGCAACAGAACACTGAAGGGGGTGTCACACGCGTCAATATCGCCTGCACGATATCGACTGCACGTGACGTTGCAGCGATATTGACGCGTGTGACATACTGCATCAACCAGCGATAAATCGCTGGTTGATGATCGCCAGGTTTCAGATCCAGCTCTGAAACCTGGCGATTGTCGCCCGGTGGACACGCAGCATCGCTGCGTGTGACACCGGGACTAGCGATATTCCAGCTCCCAGCGCCTGTCACAAGCGCTGGGAGCTGGTCTCCAAGGTACACTGCGGGTAACTAGGCAGCGCGCGCTGCCTATATACCCGACGTGTACCTTAGTTACCAGCCTCCTCCGCTCACCGGGTGAGCGGAGGAGGCTGGTAACTAAGGTACACGTCGGGTATCTAGGCAGCGCGCGCTGCCTAGTTACCCGCAGTGTACCTTGGAGACCAGGCTGCTCCCGCTTCCAGCAGGCTGGCAGCGGGAGCAGGACATCGTGGAAACGATATTTAAATCGTTTCCATGATGTCACTGGTCAATTGATCGCTGGTGAGTCTGCCTGTGTGACAGCTCACCAGCGATCAGCCGTCAATGTCGTCAGCGATCAGATCGCTGACGACATTGACGCGTGTGACACCCCCTTGAGACTTTGAAAGATCTAGATGGGGAAATCGAAAGTATACAGTGCAGATTGCGGGATAGTTTGAATAAGGAAGCCATGAGCAAATTAAATGCTGATCTGGAAGAATCATTTAAAAAGTGGGAAAAAGAAATCAGGGATACAAAAACAAAGAAGTATCAAAGAGACATAAATGATGTTACAACAGGGAATGTCTATCGTTGGAATAAGAAGCGAAGACCCCGAAAACCTAGTACCACCCCTTCCGGGGTGTCACAGACATCCACAGAGGGTAGCCAAACTGGGGAACCAAACACAGGTAGTGGAAGGCTTCTCAGATCGGGCCAGAAAGCAGCTAACCCGAAACCGGATAAAAAGGGCGAAAAACCCAAGGATAGATTGGAGGTAATAAATTTATCGGGGCATGAATTATCAAAACATCAGATTGAAGTGTTAGAAAAAGGTTTAACCTTTTCCCCTACTAATTCCTTTAATCTATTCACAGCCATAAATGACATACAGCTATTCGCAAGGAAGCTGGTACTTAAAAAGCTATTTGATAAGAACTCTCCACCACTTAATCCAAATACTGACAAGGAAAGATGGCACTCGATGATCTCGATGAGCTGATGGAGGAGCAGGGGACTAATGCTATGGGTAAGTTTCCTGACTATTTGGCACCTAGGTCTACCAAGTTTCCCCCTTTGTCCATATGTCCGGCGGTGGAGATCTTTACTGACCTGGTTATCAGGGACTTCAGAGTTCAGACGGATCTCCCCCGGGAAACAACGAGACAATTTAACCAAAAATCAAAGACGGGCATTGATGGAATTGGCGAACCTTGATGACCTCGTTGTAAAACCCGCGGACAAAGGGGGAAACGTGGTGTTGTGGCCAAAACCTTTATACGAAAAGGAGGCCAATAGACAATTACGCAATAAGGAGACTTACCTTAGACTCCCTGCTTCACCTCTAAAAGCTTTTTCTGGTGAACTCGATTCCATCCTATATGATGCTTTTACACAGGGAATAATCCCTAAAAAAATGTATGAAGGATTAATGGTAAAGGAGGCTAGGATCCCCACTTTGTATTTTATCCCCAAAATTCACAAAAACTCAATGGAACCCCCAGGACGTCCAATAGTTTCTGGCCTGGGCGGACTGTGTGACCCTGTCTGCAAGTTCATAGACTACTACTTGAAACCCTTGGTACATCTGCTACCATCGTACGTTCAAGATACAACAGATGTATTGAAAAGGATTGATGGGATTGTATTGGAGCCAGGCATGTTGCTGGTAACAGCGGATGTCGAGGCTCTATATACCTCAATCGATCATAACCAGGGACTAGGAGCGGCCCGATTTTTTCTGGGAATGAGCAACTGGGACGGCCGAATTGTTGAGCTGGTCCTTGAACTCCTCGAGTTCGTCCTCACTCATAATTTCTTTGTGTTTAGGGACATCTTCTATGTACAGAAAAGAGGCACAGCGATGGGTGCGGCCTGCGCTCCGTCCTACGCAAATCTCTTTCTCGGGTACTGGGAGAGGGAGTTGTTTGGTGGGGGCGGGGCGCCGGCCGTATCCCAAGTGCAAATTTGGCTAAGGTACATAGATGATGTCCTCTTCATTTGGCAGGGTGGTGAGGCCGAGCTCGGGGACTTCATGGACCAGCTCAATCAAAATGATTTGAATCTGAGGCTGACGTATGTATGCAGCGCGAGTTCAGTGGACTTCCTGGATATCAAAATACGGCGAGATCATGTTGTTTTTTTACAAACGGAGGTATTCAGGAAGCCCACTTCAACTAATTCGCTGCTCCATGCATCGTCGGGCCATCATCATTCGACCATAAAAGCCGTTCCAGTTGGTCAGTTCCTGAGAGTAAGGAGGATTTGCTCATCCAATGTGGACTTTGAACGGCAGGCAGGGGAACTTAGGTCACGCTTCCAGGCTAGGGGCTATAGTAATCGTTCTATTAAAAGGGCCTATCATAGAGCGAAATACATGTCACGTGATAAACTGCTCCAATCCTCCCCGAGAACAAACAAGGACGTGGGGATAAGGTTTATCTCCACCTTCAATGAGAAATGGGGGGAGATGAGGGAAATACTGTGTAGACATTGGGACATCTTACAAAACGACCCAGTGTTGACAAAACACGTGTTGCATTACCCACAGATGACGTGTAAAAGAAGCCGAAACCTTAAAGACATCCTGGTAGAGAGTCATTATATCCCAGAGGCAGTAACACCATTTGGAAAGCGGCCAAAAATTCAAGGCTGTTTCTCGTGGTGACTGCGTTTCGTGTAAAAATACATTGCGATGTAGTAATTTCGAATCTGCAGATGGAAAATTACAATTCCCAATTCGCAGCTACATTTCATGTACGACTAGTCAAGTCATCTACTATGCTACATGTGGATGTCCCAAGGTCTACATAGGCCTGACCTCCAGACAGATGAAGGTGCGAGTACGCGAACATGTTCGTGATATCATCGCAGCCAAAGAGGTTGAAGATGAAACAACCTTAAAAACCATCCCGCGTCACTTTAAAGAACATCATAATTCAAATCCAAAGACCTTTATGGTTAGAGGGATTGAACACGTTAGTCTAGGGTCAAGGGGAGGGGATATAATGAAGAAATTGCAGCAGCGGGAATGCCACTGGATTACGGTCCTAGGCACGTTGACACCCATAGGGCTCAATGAAGTGAATAGTTTTGTCTCATATCTAGGTTAATCCAGTGCGTATATGTATATCTTTTAACCTAACCTTGATATGGGTGATGTTTTTGGCTTGCAGGTGCTGATTTTAACTGTACACAATTTTAATTTCACATTTTTTCACTTTTTCGGATAGAACTGGCTGCGGCGCTATACTGGAACCTCTTTGAAGTGACAACTGCTTGACTGAGATATTGACAGCTTGAAAGAACTGTGTTGATATACTGGACTACAACTACCCTCTACTTATGTGAAAAAGTGAAACATCTTCTGGGAGGGATATAAGACTGGCTTTTAGCATGATGGGGCATATATGTATAGGATTTACTCATATACGATGTTATTATCAATTTGGTTATTGTGAGACCGTAATTGTGTATAATGGGGGCTTGTGTATATTGAAACACTATGTGCAAATATACAATATGTGCCATAAATTATTGCTGAATGTAACCATGTCTTTGTAGGATATATAGAAATGTTACCTATGGAAGGTGGTATAGATATGGGTCCGTGTTGTATAAACAACTGTAGCTGCAAAATGTCAGCAGCACTTCACCCTCTTCCAGTCAGGTGTTAAGTGCGCACAGCCCATCTATCCGCCGGCTCCTGTCCCTCCCACTCCCGTCACCATGGCTGCAGTTTAAACAACTAGTGCGCAGCCATGACGGGGCTGGGAAGAGGACGCGAGCCGTAGCGGCGGGATGCGCATGCGCCACACGGAGCTCTGTGATTGGAAGAGGGCAACCATGTGCATTGTCACATGGTATAAAGAGGGAAGGAACGATGCCGTAGCCACGCCCCCTGACGAAGCTTACCAGCGAAACGGCGTAGGGGCTGGCACGTGCACGGAGGGACCCTCCATCAGCAGATGGTATGACCGCAGTTCTTGACATAAGGCTATGGCTCAGAACAGTGCAGTAAGGGGAAAGACCGGATAACTCTGGTAACTTGAGGCATGGTGAGATACAGGTACTGGTAGCTATAGAGGAGGGTGTGCTCCATCTTAGGTTGCGTTGTTGTCACTATATATAAGATACTTGAGTCTGCTACCTGAGATGATATTTGTACATCTATTGACCTAGTATGATCCTGTTATCCAAGTACTTTGTATATACACTTGTATGTTACTATGTATGACACTAAACTGGAAAACCCTTGTAAACTGTATATATCTCTATAAGTCCCATATAACCGAATTGTCAGCTGGGTCCTATACTGCTGGGGAGGCAACACTGTGCATGTTATCGTTTGTCTCATCACTGTGCACTTTAATTTTACCTTGAAATATTACTTGTCATGACTTTTCTAACTATGTGGATTGTTCGTAATAAATAGAATCCCTATTTTTGCTAAAACAACTTGGTCCTTATGTTTGAAGGGTTTTAGCTATGTCATGTCAAGGGAAGTGCGGATTCGGGAAATGTTTTTGAGCTGGAGTCGGCAGGAGGTGGCGAGCGCCTGGATATGAGGCTTCAAGGAGAGGGAGGAGTCGAGGATTTGCACGAGGCACTAAGCGTGGAGGACTGGGGAGAGTGAGCAGTTGTTGACATTAATGGATATGTCTGGTAGAGGGGGAGAGCGACTTGGGGGGGAAAACGAACTCAGTTTTGTCCATGTTCAGTTTGAGGAAGCGAGCAGAGAAGAAGGAGATGGTGGACAGGCAGTGTGGGATTTTGGATAGTAGGGAGGTGATGTCAGGCCCAGATAGATAGATCTGGGTGTCATCGGCGTAGAGATGATACTGAAGGCCGTGGGACTTGATGAGTTGTCCTAGGCCGAGGGTGTAGATGGAGAAGAGTAGGGGTCCCAGAACTGAGCCTTGGTGGACATCGACAGATAGGGGTAGAGTGAAGAGGAGGTGTGGGAGTGGGTGACGGTGAAGGTCCGGTCAGTTAGATATGAAAAGATCAAGTAAAGGGCTAGGTCAGTGATGCAGGGAGATTCCAGAATCTGTAGTAGGAGGGAGTGGTCAACAGTGTCAAAGGCGGCAGATAGGTGGAGGAGGAGGACAGAGTAGTGTTGCTTGCTCTTGGTGGTCAGTAGGTCGGTGGTGACTTTGGTTAGGGCTGTTCCAGTGGAGTGATGGGAACGAAAGCCGGATTGTAGGAAAAGAGGGAGCAGGAGGAGAGTTGGGAGGACAGTACAGAATGGACGTGTTGTTCAAGTAGTTTTGAGGTGAAGGGTAGAAGAGATATGGGGCGATAGAAACAGATGCTGGATCGAGGGAGGATTTTTTGAGAATGAGTGCGATCAAGGCATGTTGGAAGGATGAGGGGAAAAAAACGGTAGTGATTGATAGGTTGAAGAGGTGGGTTAGGGCAGAAATGAGGATTGTGGTGAGGTTCAGGATGAGGTGGGAGGGGAGTGGGTCGAGGGCACAGGCGGTGAGGTGTGATCATGACAGAAGAGAGTAGAGTTGATCCTCTGTCATGGTGGAAAAGCTTCCTTTGGACGAGGAGGGCTGGGCAGTGATGGGGGAGGGCCATGGGGACAGTGGGTCAAAGTTTGCTCTGATTTTGTAGATCTTCTGTTTGAAAAAAGAGATGAAGTCATCGGCAGAGATGAGGGGAGAGGGAGGAGGCAGTGGGACGTAGTAGGGAGTTTAAAGTTTTCAATAGTTGTTTGGGCTTGTGGGACAGGGCAGTTATTAGAGATTAGAAGTAGGCTTGTTTTGCGTCCATGAGTGCAGTCTTGAAGGTAGAGAGGAAATGTTCGTACATGGCGAAGTGCACCACAGAATGGGATTTCTTCCATGTCCACTCGGCCGCGGTGGACGCTTGGCGCAGCTCATCAGGGATGAGATGCAGGTTGATGAGGTTGTACCAGGGTGCTGTCTGTGGGGATGAGATGCAGCCAGGGATGAGGTGCGGTCAGGGATGAGATGCAGCCAGAGGTGAGGTGTAGCCAGGGATGAGATGCAGGTTGATGAGGTCGTACCAGGGTTCTGTCTGTGGGGATGAGATGCAGCCAGGGATGAGATGCAGCCAGGGGTGAGGTGCAGTCAGGGATGACATGCAGCCAGGGGGTGAGGTGTAGCCAGGGATGAAATGCAGGTTGATGAGTTCGTACCAGGGTGCTCTTTGTGGGAATGAGATGCAGCCAGGGATGAGATGCAGCCAAGAATGAGATGCAGCCAGGGATGAGGTGCGGTCAGGGATGAGATGCAGCCAGGAATGCGAAGCGGCCAGGGATGAGATGCAGTTAGGGGTGAGGCACAGCCGGGGTCAGAGGCAGCGTGAAAATGTGCAAGGGAGCGGAGGATGTGCCAGGGTGCTGGCCGATGGCTTGTCCAGCTGGTGGAGGTTGTCAACAGGGGTGATTACCGGTAGCTCTGCACGGGGCTGCGGGCTGTGGAGGACCAGGCTACGGTTGGAGGTGGTGGAGTGGCTTATTCTCTAGTTGCCTTGAGCCTGTGATGGTGACTGCTGTGCATCAGAATTCTCTTCCTGGCTTCCCTCCGCCACTGATATGTAGAGCGGCTGGAGCCAGGTCGCACATCGGCACTGGCTGGAGGAGGGGCTTAGGGGCTCCGTGGAGCAGGTAGGCAGAGGCTGCGGCTTCGGCCTGTGCAGTGGGCCTTTGTGCTCTGCCGGTGTGAACGGGGATTGGCCAATCGCCCTCCATCCGGCATCGGGTGTAAATGGCGAGAGCTATGGGAGCCCACAGATAGAGGCTGTGGCTTTGGCCTAGTCCCAGGAACCTAGCTTTCGGCAGCTGGAGTGGCCTTTATCTCCCTCCTTTCTGGGTTGGCTGGAGTGGCGGGCACCAAACCATTGCTGAGCTGCACCGCCAGCTTCGGGAGCTCTGGGGAACCTGCAGCTAGAGGCCGCAGCTTTGGCCTAACCCCGGATCTATGCTCACAGAGGTGGGAGCACCTGGTCCCTGGGCTCGCTGGGTCGCCCGGCCATGGGGAACCCCGCTCTGGGTGATAAGATTCTGTCTACTAGACAGAGCTCCCTGTATACAGAGATACATGATAAGATTCTGTCTGCAGTTACCACTAGGGGGAGCTCCCTGTATACAGAGATACATGATAAGATTCTGTCTGCAGTTACCACTAGGGGGAGCTCACTGTATACAGAGATACATGATAAGATTCTGTCTGGCGACACCACTAGGAGGAGCTTGAAGATTTTTATCCACTTGCTTTTTTAGTAGTTGTGGCTTATCATAACTACCAGTCAACGAATCCTAGTGACCTCTTTACCCCCATGTTACCGGAGTAATATCCTAGCCTTTTTGTCTTTCTATTTTTTCAGCCATTATAGCCAGGGTTAGGCAGACAGGTAGGACGGTTTTAGACCCCCAGACCTGGGAGCGGTGCCTCAGCGATGAAGGCACTACAGGGGATGATTTGTAGCATGAATGGACAGTCAGGAAATGTCAACAGACGGTAAGTGAACTAATTCAATTATTGGACCTTTGGTAATGTAATTATAACTCTAGACAGGACGGGAAATACACAGAATAGAAACAACACTCATAAAATCAGTAAAAATATGAACATTGACACAATCACACAAGGTATGAATAGCCACGACCGAAATGTGATAGGACAGAACATATGAACAAATGGATACACCTGCTGACTGCAAACCAAAAGGAAACAAGCAACTGTAAAAGGCAATCAGAATGTGAGCAGGGGTTGACTATCCTGTGGCTCAGCGGTGAAGGAAAGAGACTACAGCACAAGGTCACTGGATCAAATTCTGAGGCATGACAGACAACTGCCGGCCACAAGGGTGAATGAAGCGATCTAAACTATGTACTGCACCTGTAATCTCAAAACGTTACTGAACCTCTGTCACGCGCTTAATTGGCGCTGACACTGCTGGATGCTGCTGTGTATGTGTTTGTCTTTAAGAGCTGAATGGTTGATGGTTGTGAAGGTCCTTGCCTCCTGTGGTGTGCTCCAGAACTGCAGTCACTATTATGTTCAATTGTTGGTTCAGGAGTTAATGTGTGACTCACCAGGAATCCCCTGGCTTTAAATAGCCTTCCCTCTCCTTTTTCAAGTGCTGCTGATAGCTATGTGCTCTAGGTCTTGGTGCTGTGCTGATGCTTAGCTGCTGGGCTAAAGTCTTTCCTTGGGAGAAGCTGTGATTCCTGACCCGTGGGTGGAGGTAGGAGCCCTCAGCATAGGGCTAATCAGGAGTTTTAGGGTACAGTGTGGCGGCTCAGAACTCCTCACCATCAGAGGTACCTCCGAGATCAGGGCGAGCCAGGGACCCCAGCATCAGGGTCAGATTAGGCTCTCCTGACCCCCTTTTTGCCCAACTCACCTACCTGTTACCTGATTCCCTTACCTCCCAAGCGTGACAACCTCTTCCATACGCAGAGGAACCAAACAACACTCAGTTTTATTACAACTAGCAATGAGTGAATTGATCTGAGGCAAATTAAATTTGCTTCGAGTTTCTTAAAGGGAACCTGTCACCTCGATCTACCCCTCTAACTAATCACTACCTGTCCCTGCACCTTCCTAGCTGATCCCTAACCATCCCTGTCTCACCTAAAATGGCCCTATAAAGATTAAGAAAAAGAGTTATATACTTACCTGTAGTCTGGGGCCTTCATGCATAGTGGGGGAAACTAAGGGGGGGCCTGTCACGGGGTCCTTCTCCGGTATCCCACAATCAACTGAGCGAGAGATGCGTGATCAGCCCAAGAACCTTTATTGCTTGAAAAACAAAATTCCATAAACAATCCATCAATATAGTGTATCTCTAAATCCCTTCTGTGGAGCTGGTCTGAACTCAGCGTCCCACACACACAGAGACTGAATCATACACTGCTTCTCCGCCCCCAACCTACCATCCAAAACCAGTTCTACTGACACTCCAGGGGGGTGGTACAAACATTTACAGACAGAGGCCTGTACAATGACCAAATAACATGGACATGTTCCCAGTAATTCAATTATCAACTCAGGAGTGTAATTTGTACACAGGAAGGGGGAGGGCGGAATACGCAGAATTGCAAGAACAAAGCACCTGTAAAATGCAGTTGCAACATAACCCACCATATCCACCATCACAACCTCTCCCCCTTTCATTAAATGAGCATGCCATTAGGTCTGCACAGACCTTTGGCCATCTTACTTTAGTCCACATCCCTTAATTGTCAATAGGTCCTTGCATAATGGCAGGGTAGTTCGGCCTGAAGGAGTCTATGGTTCTTCTTGTTGGGTGACGGCTCCCACAAAATGGCGCTGTAACTCCCCAAGGTCATTTGCTAGTAGGATATCTGCGGGAAGTCCTTTCATAACTCCAATGCAGCACAGTTTTTCCCCATAACCATAATTCAAACGCACCCAAGCTCGCTGTATGTATTTGTGCATACCCTCGCCAGGACAATGGGGAACCCGGGGCCTGGGTGAATTGCCTCTGGTCGAACCACACGGGGGTTAGCAATAGTCAAGAAAGCCTCTGTGTCTCTAAATCCCGACGCTTTGTATCCATCATTTGAGACATCCTGCAGGTGACGTTGCTCTTTGTAGCTTGGGGACAAAGGCCGGAGTCCATACACTGCATAAGGGGTATCTGTGGTGTAGGGGTTGGTGGTCCACTGTGGTCGAGGTGTTGGTAACTCCTCAGATGGGATGCAGTGCTTATGCTGCACTGAACAAGGTGGAGGTGTGCTTGGCTCCTTCCAAGTTCTTGAGGTACAATCAGATTGCAGGTGGCCAGGTTGCCCATAGTCATAACATTTTGTCTCTGTGATTCCTGAATGTTGTGGTTGGAAATGTTGAGGCTTGGGATTGTAAGGTGTGGTGATCGTCCGGCGGCTGGGTGATGGGGCAGATATAACTGCAGGGGGCCGGGGCACAAGGGCAGGTTGTGGTTTATAGTACACTGGATGAGGTGGGGATACATAGGACTTCCTTCAAGTCCTTGAGGGACAACTAGCTTGCAGGTGCCCAGGTTTTCTGCACCCATAACATCTCCTCTCTGTAAATCCCCCTGGGTGTGGTTGGAACTGTTGGGGCCCAGGATTTTGAGGTGGGGTTGTCATCTGCCTGCGGCTGGATGAAGTGGCAGATATAACCAGAGGGGGCTGGGGCGCAGGGGCAGGCTGATATTTATCATCCAGTAGCCTCCTCCACTGCGGTGGGATAGTAAGGGCCTCATTGGCCAGGGCTGCAGCTCTATGCAATGTGGGTGGCATGCGTTCCCGTACCCATTCCTGTATTTCTGAGGGGCACTTGGCAAGAAATTGTTCTAAAGTATAAGAAATACCTTTACAACATCTTCCACAGTGAAGTCGTTTTCTGTTTCCAGCCATCTCCGACATGCCTGGGACATTTTATGGGCATACATCCTGAACGATCCCCCGTGGTGCATGTGAGGTATTGGAATTGGGCCCTATACGAGTCTGGGGTGATAGCATGGTAATCCAAGATAGTCTGTTTTGCAAAGTTATAATCCTGGTTCCACTGTGAGTCAATAGTTCGATAAGCCTCCGCCACACTTCCGTTCAGGAGTCCCACTAACAAACGCATCCATCCAGAGTGGGGCACCTCCATCACGGCACACTGCTGCTCAAAGTCCTTGAAGAACCTATCCACATCTCCGGAAGTCTCATCAAATGGCTTGAAGTCTGTCCTGGGGATCCGTGCAGGCTCCCGGATTGGGGTTTACACTCCAAATCACATTACTCCCTCGTTCAAGCTCCATTGCTTCTTGTCTCCGCTGTGGTTGGCGAACAGCCTCCTCCTTATACTCCTGAGAGACGTCTTGGCCCAGAGCTGCCATCTCTTCTTCATACAACACCAACCACTGGCTTTTTGGGGTGGAGGTCCCCGTCTCCAGCACTTGTCTGTTAGACATCTGGGAGGAAGTGGCCGGGCCAGCACCCACCAGTAGATCACTTAAAGCCTCTTTAGTCAGTCCTTGGTAGTTCAGGCCCAGATCTCTGGCTCTCTCCTGTAGACTGGATACAGTCCAGTGTCTGAACTCACTCTGTGGAGGGTTCTCCATTGGGCTGTGCTGTATTGATCCCACTGCTGCCATGAGTTGTCACGGGGGTCTTCTCCGGTATCCCACAATCAACAGAGCGAGAGATGTGTGATCAGTCCAAGAACCTTTATTGCTCAAAAAACATTAAATTCCATAAAACAATTCTTCAATATACTGTATATCCAGGTAATCCAGGTTTCTCTAAATCCCCTCTGTGGAGGTGGTCTGAACTCAGCGTCCCACACACACAGACTGAATCACACACTGCTTCATCTCCCCCAAACCACCATCCAAAACCAGTTCTATTGACACTCTAGGGGGTGGTACAAACATTTACAGACAGAGGACCTGTAGAATGACAAAATAACATGGACATGTTCCCAGTAATTCAATGATCAACTCAGGAGTGTAATTTGTACACTGGAAGGGGGAGGGCGGAATACACAGTATTGCAAGAACCAAAGCACCTGTAAAATGCAGTTACAACATAACCCACCATATCCACAATTACAGGGCCATCATACATAGTGAAGGCTACTAAGGGGGCCATCATACATAGTTGGGAAAACTGGGGGGGGCATCATACATAGTAGGGGAAACTAAGGAGGGCCTTCATATATAGTGGGGAAAACTAAGGGGGGCCATCATACATAGTAGGGGAAACTAAGAGGGGCCATCGTACATCGTGGGTGAAACTAAGCGGGGGCCATCATTCCTAGTGGGAAAGACTAAGGGGGTCATCATACATAGTGGGGGAAACTAAGTGGGCCATCAAACATAGTGGGGGAAACTAAGGGAGCCATCATACATAGTAGGGGAAAGTAAGAGGGGCCATCATACATCGTGGGTGAAACTAAGCGGGGGCCATCATTCCTAGTGGGAAAGACTAAGGGGGGTCATCATACATAGTAGGGGAAAGTAAGAGGGGCCATCGTACATCGTGGGTGAAACTAAGCGGGGGCCATCATTCCTAGTGGGAAAGACTAAGGGGGGTCATCATACATAGTGGGGGAAACTAAGGGAGCCATCATACATAGTGGGGGCAAGTAAGAGTGGCCATCATACATAATGAGGGCTACTAAGCGGGCCATCATACATAATGGGGTCCACTCAGGAGGCCATTATGCATAGTGAAGGCTTCTAAGGGAGGTCATCAAACATATTTGTGGCACCTTATGAGGCTATCAGAGTGTGGGGGCTACTAAAGGGGCCATGATACAGTATGGTGACTACTGAGGGGGCTATCAGAGTGTGGAGATTACTAAAAGGAACATAACAGTGTGGGGGCTATTAAAGGGACTATGATACAGTCTGAGGGCTACTAAAGGGGCCATGATAGCGTGGGGGCTATTAATCGGCGCAGGTATACTGTAATCTGATATATGGTCTGCAGGACTGATGTCTACCTATGGTCACCATATGGCAGTAATATCAGTGTTGACATTTGTGTAGAGTTTTTTTTAGTAACCATGCGGTCATCTGCTGAGGTTACCTGGTTAAAGCCTAGTCAGCAGTTTTGCCCCCTCGGAGCTGGACCCTTAGCTTCACCTCCCATTAAGGGGCCACTTGCTCTGATGTGATGGATGCCGGAACGGTGAAGATTACACTCCGCTCCTGTCGAGCTTCATAAATGAGGATGAAGAGTCTGGTGGTTTCCTCCTCCATTATTACATTCTTCTGCTGTTTCCTTACACGTCCTCGGGGTTATTGATTCGATTTTGATGAAATTTGGAGAAGTTCCCGCAGACAGGAGAAGCTCATTAGGTCGTCCCGACCTCCGAGTGGGATCTAATTAATGGCCGACAAGAGTTGGGTCAGGTAGATTAGTGTTAAAAATAGGTGACTTTGTGATGTGGTTATACAGGGCTGAATCTGCGCTACAGAGCAGGATGTGATATGTGAGAAGAGGAGAGCGGTGGCTGCTGAATGACCGCAGACATTATATGATCAAATGGAGCTGCAGCCGGACTCATCTCCTGTCTATAGGTTTATATAACATAAACAGCAGTATTATAGTAGTTATATTCTTGTATATAGGGGCAGTATTATAGTAGTTATATTCTTGTATATAGGAGCAGAATTATAGTAGTTATATTCTTGTATATAGGGGCAGTATTATAGTAGTTATATTCTTGTATATAGGAGCAGTATTATAGTAGTTATATTCTTGTATATAGGGGCAGTATTATAGTAGTTATATTTTGTATATAGAAGCAGTATTATAGTAGTTATATTCTTGTATATAGGAGCAGTATTATAGTAGTTATATTCTTGTACATAGGAGCAGTATTATAGTAGTTATATTCTTGTATATAGGAGCAGTATTATAGTAGTTATATTCTTGTATATATAGGAGCAGTATTATAGTAGTTATATTTCTGTATATAGGGGCAGTATTATAGTAGTTATATTCTTGTATATAGGAGCAGTATTATAGTAGTTATATTTCTGTATATAGGGGCAGTATTATAGTAGTTATAGTCTTGTATATAGGAGCAGTATTATAGTAGTTATAGTCTTGTATATAGGAGCAGTATTATAGTAGTTATATTCTTATACATATGAGAGTCAGTATTATAGTAGTTATAGTCTTGTATATAGGAGCAGTATTATAGTAGTTTATATTCTTGTATATAGGAGCAGTATAATTATCAGTACGTTATAGTATATGTATATAGGAGCAGTATTATAGTAGTTTATATTCTTGTAATATAGGAGCAGTATTTAGTAGTTATATTCTTGTATATAGGAGCAGTATAGTAGTATGTATATAGGAGTATTTGTGTATATAGCTGAAGGCAGTATTATAGTAGTATATTCTTAGTTATATAGGCAGTATTATAGTAGTTATATTCTTGTATATAGGAGCAGTATTATAGTAGTTATATTTTGTATATAGGGCAGTATTATAGTAGTTATATCTTGTATATAGGGCAGTATTATAGTAGTTATATCTTGTATATAGGGCAGTATTATAGTAGTTATATTCTTGTACATAGGAGCATGTATTATAGTAGTTATATTTTTGTATATAGGAGCAGTATTATAGTAGTTATATTCTTGTATATAGGGCAGTATTATAGTAGTTATATTCTTGTATATAGGAGCAGTATTATAGTAGTTATATTCTTGTATATAGGAGCAGTATTATAGTAGTTATATTCTTGTACATAGGGGCAGTATTATAGTAGTTATATTCTTGTATATAGGGGCAGTATTATAGTAGTTATATTTCTTGTATATAGGAGCAGTATTATAGTAGTTATATTTTGTATATAGGGGCAGTATATAGTAGTTATATTCTTGTATATAGGAGCAGTATATATAGTAAGTTATATCTTGTAATAGGGCAGTATTATAGTAGTTATATATCTTGTATATAGGACAGTATATAAGTTAATTCTTGTATATAGAGCAGTATTATAGTATTATTCTTGTATATAGGAGCAGTATTATAGTAGTTATATTCTTGTATATAGGAGCAGTATTATAGTAGTTATATTCTTGTATATAGGAGCAGTATTATAGTAGTTATATTCTTGTATATAGGAGCAGTATTATAGTAGTTATATTCTTGTATATAGGAGCAGTATTATAGTAGTTATATTCTTGTAATAGGAGTATATATAGTTAATTCTTGTATATAGGAGCAGTATATATATTATATTCTGTATAGACAGTATATATAGTTTATTCTTGTATATAGGAGCAGTATTATAGTTATATCTTGTATATAGGGAGATTATAAGTTATATCTTGTATATAGGAGCAGTATTATAGTAGTTATATTCTTGTATATAGGAGGCAGTATTATAGTAGTTATATTCTTGTACATAGGAGCAGTATTATAGTAGTTATATTCTTGTATATATGGGCAGTATTATAGTAGTTATATTCTTGTATATAGGAGCAGTATTATAGTAGTTATATTCTTGTATATAGGAGGCAGTATTATAGTAGTTATATTCTTGTAATAGGGCAGTATTATAGTAGTTATATATCTTGTAATAGGGCAGTATTATAGTAGTTATATTCTTGTATATAGGAGCATATATATAGTAGTTATATTCTTGTATATAGGAGCAGTATTATAGTAGTTATATTCTTGTATATAGGAGCAGTATTATAGTAGTTATATCTTGTATATAGGGGCAGTATATAGTAGTTTATTCTTGTATATACTATGTATATAGAGTTATATTTTGTATAGGCATTTATATAGTTATATTCTTGTATATAGGAGCAGTATTATAGTAGTTATATTCTTGTATATAGGAGCAGTATTATAGTAGTTATATTCTTGTATATAGGGCAGTATTATAGTAGTTATATTCTTGTATATAGGAGCAGTATTATAGTAGTTATATTCTTGTATATAGGAGCAGTATTATATAGTAGTTATATTCTTGTATATAGGGCAGTATTATAGTAGTTATATTCTTGTATATAGGAGCAGTATTATAGTAGTTATATTCTTGTAATAGGAGCAGTATTATAGTAGTTATATTCTTGTATATAGGAGCAGTATTATAGTAGTTATATTCTTGTATATAGGGCAGTATTATAGTAGTTATATTCTTGTATATAGGAGCAGTATTATAGTAGTTATATTCTTGTATATAGGGCAGTATTATAGTAGTTATATTCTTGTATATAGGAGCAGTATTATAGTAGTTATATTCTTGTATATAGGAGCAGTATTATAGTAGTTATATTCTTGTATATAGGGCAGTATTATAGTAGTTATATTCTTGTATATAGGAGCAGTATTAATAGTAGTTATATTCTTGTACATATAGGAGCAGTATTATAGTAGTTATATTCTTGTATATAGGGCAGTATTATAGTAGTTATATTCTTGTATATAGGAGCAGTATATATAGTAGTTATATTCTTGTAATAGGAGCAGTATTATAGTAGTTATATTCTTGTATATAGGAGCAGTATAATAGTAGTTATATTCTTGTATATAGGAGCAGTATATAGTAGTTATATTCTTGTATATAGGAGCAGTATTATAGTAGTTATATTCTTGTATATAGGAGCAGTATTATAGTAGTTATATTCTTGTATATAGGAGCAGTATTATAGTAGTTATATTCTTGTATATAGGAGCAGTATTATAGTAGTTATATTCTTGTATATAGGAGCAGTATTATAGTAGTTATATTCTTGTATATAGGAGCAGTATTATAGTAGTTATATTCTTGTATATAGGAGCAGTATTATAGTAGTTATATTCTTGTATATAGGAGCAGTATTATAGTAGTTATATCTTGTATATAGGAGCAGTATTATAGTAGTTATATTCTTGTATATAGGAGCAGTATTATAGTAGTTATATATTCTTGTATATAGGAGCAGTATTATAGTAGTTATATTTCTGTATATAGGAGCAGTATATATAGTAGTTATATTCTTGTATATAGGAGCAGTATTATAGTAGTTATATTCTTGTATATAGGGCAGTATTATAGTAGTTATATTCTTGTATATAGGAGCAGTATTATAGTAGTTATATTCTTGTATATAGGAGCAGTATTATAGTAGTTATATTCTTGTATATAGGAGCAGTATTATCTAATATATAATTCCCCTAACGCACTTCCGTAACTTTCGGCGCTACTTCCGTCGTTGTGGCCGTGGGCGCGCGGCTCCCACGAAACGAGTGAAGCATTGCCCGCGCAGCGGGCATTGCGAGCTGTTGCAGGGGCGCGAGCAATGGCCGCTTAGCGGCCATTGCGAGTCTCCCGCCCCGGCGATGACCGATGAGAGCCGAGCGCCGTGGCCGAAAATAGAACCAAGGGCCTGGCCATGCACAGCTCTACAGACCGCTATGTATCTCAATGAGAAGTGAGACGCTATGCTCATTGGTCGGCGCCAGCACACAGCGACCAATGAGCATAGCGCCTCACTTACAGCGGTAAATTTGAATCTCAAAGTACTCCACGTATCTCAATGGCCAGTGAGGCGCTATGCTCATTGGTTGCTGTGTGCTGGCGCCGACCAATGAGCATAGCGCCTCACTTCCCATTCAGATACATGGAGGACTTTGAGTTTCACATTTACCGCTGTAAGTGAGGCGCTATGCTCATTGGTCGCTGTGTGCTGGCGCCGACCAATGAGCATAGCGCCTCACTTCCCATTGAGATACATGGAGGACTTTGAGTTTCAAATTTACCGCTGTAAGTGAGGCGCTATGCTCATTGGTCGTTGTGTGCTGGCGCCGACCAATGAGCATAGCGCCTCACTTCCCATTGAGATACATGGAGGACTTTGAGTTTGACTTTGAGTAAATTTGAAACTCAAAGTCCTCCATGTATCTGAATGGGAAGTGAGGCGCTATGCTCATTGGTCGGCGCCAGGACACAGCGACCAATGAGCATAGCGCCTCACTTACAGCGGTAAATTTGAAACTCAAAGTCCTCCATGTATCTCAATGGCCAGTGAGGCGCTATGCTCATTGGTCGCTGTGTGCTGGCACCGACCAATGAGCATAGCGCCTCACTTCCCATTCAGATACATGGAGGACTTTGAGTTTCACATTTACCGCTGTAAGTGAGGCGCTATGCTCATTGGTCGCTGTGTGCTGGCGCCGACCAATGAGCATATCGCCTCACTTCCCATTGAGATACATGGAGGACTTTGAGTTTCACATTTACCGCTGTAAGTGAGGCGCGAAGCTCATTGGTCGCTATGTGCTGGCGCCGACCAATGAGAATAGCGCCTCACTTCCCATTGAGATACATGGAGGACTTTGAGTTTCAAATTTACCGCTGTAAGTGAGGCGCTATTTTCATTGGTCGGCGCCAGCACACAGCGACCAATGAGCTTCGCGCCTCACTTCCTATTGAGATACATGGAGGACTTTGAGTTTCAAATTTACCGCTGTAAGTGAGGCGCGAAGCTCATTGGTCGCTGTGTGCTGGCGCCGACCAATGAGAATAGCGCCTCACTTTCCATTGAGATACATGGAGGACTTTGAGTTTCAAATTTACCGCTGTGAGTGAGGCGCTATGCTCATTGGTCGCTGTGTGCTGGCGCCGACCAATGAGCATAGCGCCTCACTTCCCATTGAGATACATGGAGGACTTTGAGTTTCAAATTGACCCCTGTAAGTGAGGCGCGAAGCTCATTGGTCGGCGCCAGCACACAGCGACCAATGAGCTTCGCGCCTCACTTACAGCGGTCAATTTGAAACTCAAAGTCCTCCATGCCCTCCAGCCTCTGCCCTCCAGCCACTAGCGTAGGCAGGGGGGGCCCATTGCCCACCACCTGGAGGGGCCCCGCACACCCTGGGGGGACCCGTGCTACCAGCAGCGGCCGCCACGCGGCCGGAGAGGAGGGAGGATGGGACTTCCTGTCCTGCTGCTCTGCCCTGTAGAAGCGCCCGCGGTGAGTGTGCACCCCCTGCCCATCTACCCCACTGCCTCCAGCCTCTCCTCCTCCAGCCTCTCCCCCTCCAGCCTCTCCCCCTCCAGCCTCTGCCCCTCCAGCCTCTCCCCCTCCAACCTCTGCCCTCCAGCCTCCGCACTCCCCTCCAGCCTCCGCTCTCCCCTTCAGCCTCTGCCCTCCAGCCTCCGCTCTCCCCTCCAGCCTCCGCTCTCCCTCCAGCCTTCGCTCTCCCCCTCCAGCCTCCGCTCTGCCCTCCAGCCTCTGCCCTCCAGCCTCCGCTCTGCCCTCCAGCCTCCGCTCTCCTCACCCCTCCTCACCCCTCAGCCTCCGCTCTCCTCACCCTCCTCACCCCTCCAGCCTCCGCTCTCCTCACCCCTCCTCACCCCTCCAGCCTCCGCTCTCCTCACCCCTCCTCACCCCTCCAGCCTCCGCTCTCCTCACCCCTCCATATGCAATGTACAGTATATGTATATATGTGTGTATGTAGTCACTTCCCTCACTTTGTCCACACTTCCCTCACTTTGTCCCCACTTCCCTCACTTTGTCCACACACATACACACACACACTCCGCTATACTTACCACTGGCCCTGCATCAGCCGCCTGGATCCTCAGTCGACATGTCGCCACCCCCGAACTACTGGATCCAATATAGCGTCCAAGAAGTCTCGCTAAAATTCCCGGACGCCATATTGGATCCAGTCGTCTGCGGGCGGCGACATGTCGACTCAGGATCCAACCGGCGGGGAAGACGCAGGGTCGGTGCTAACTAGAGCGGAGTGTGTGTGTGGGTATGTATGTATGTATGTGTGTGCTAACCACTCTGCCCACGGCGCTGTGCTGACCAATCTCACCGCACTCACTTCTAACCACAGAGCCACCGTACTCACTGCTAACCACTGAGCCACCGCATTCACTGCTAACCACTGAGCCACCGCACTCACTGCTAACCGCTGAGCCACCGCACTCACTGCTAACCCCTGAGCCACCGCACTCACTGCTAACCACTGAGCCACCGCACTCACTGCTAACCACTGAGCCACCGCACTCACTGCTAACCACTGAGCCACCGCACTCACTGCTAACCACTGAGCCACCGTACTCACTGCTAACCACTGAGCCACCGCACTCACTGCTAACCACTGAGCCACCGCATACTCTGCTACCCACTGAGCCACCTGTATACACACAATTCATTTCACCGCACTCCCTAACTATTAGTAAATAAACTATATATGGATTCTAGACTACCCGATTCTTTAGAATCGGGCCGCCATCTAGTAGTAGTTATATTCTTGTATATAGGAGCAGTATTATAGTAGTTATAGTCTTGTATATAGGAGCAGTATTATAGTAGTTATATTCTTGTATATAGGAGCAGTATTATAGTAGTTATATTCTTGTATATAGGAGCAGTATTATAGTAGTTATATTCTTGTATATAGGAGCAGTATTATAGTAGTTATATTCTTGTACATAGGAGCAGTATTATAGTAGTTATATTCTTGTACATAGGAGCAGTATTATAGTAGTTATATTCTTGTATATAGGAGCAGTATTATAGTAGTTATATTCTTGTATATAGGAGCAGTATTGTAGTAGTTTTATTCTTGTATATAGGAGCAGTATTATAGTAGTTATATTCTTGTATATAGGAGCAGTATTATAGTAGATATATTCTTGTATATAGGGGCAGTATTATAGTAGTTATATTCTTGTATATGGGAGCAGTATTATAGTAGTTATATTCTTGTATATAGGAGCAGTATTATAATAGTTATATTCTTGTACATAGGAGCAGTATTATAGTAGTTATATTCTTGTACATAGGAGCAGTATTATAGTAGTTATATTCTTGTATATAGGAACAGTATTATAGTAGTTATATTCTTGTATATAAGAGCAGTATTATAGTAGTTATATTCTTGTATATAGGAGCAGTATTATAGTAATATTCTTGTATATAGGAGCAGTATTATAGTAGTTATATTCTTGTATATAGGAGCAGTATTATAGTAGTTATATTCTTGTATATAGGGGCAGTATTATAGTAGCTATATTCTTGTATATAGGAGCAGTATTATAGTAGTTATATCTTTGTATATAGGAGCATTATTATAGTAGTTATATTCTTGTATATAGGGGCAGTATTATAGTAGTTATATTCTTGTATATAGGGGCAGTATTATAGTAGATATATTCTTGTACATAGGAGCAGTATTATAGTAGTTATATTCTTATACATAGGAGCAGTATTATAGTAGTTATATTCTTGTATATAGGGGCAGTATTATAGTAGTTATTTTCTTGTACATAGGAGCAGTATTATAGTAGTTATATTCTTGTATATAGGGGCAGTATTATAGTAGTTATATTCTTGTACATAGGGCAGTATTATAGTAGTTATATTCTTGTATATAGGGGCAGTATTATAGTAGTTATATTCTTGTAATATAGGGCAGTATTATAGTAGTTATATTCTTGTATATAGGGCAGTATTATAGTAGTTATATTCTTGTATATAGGGCAGTATTATAGTAGTTATATTCTTGTATATAGGGAGCAGTATTATAGTAGTTATATTCTTGTACATAGGGGCAGTATTATAGTAGTTATATTCTTGTATATAGGAGCAGTATTATAGTAGTTATATTCTTGTATATAGGGAGCAGTATTATAGTAGTTATATTCTTGTATATAGGGCAGTATTATAGTAGTTATATTCTTGTATATAGGGGCAGTATTATAGTAGTTATATTCTTGTATATAGGGCAGTATTATAGTAGTTATATTCTTGTATCATAGGGAGCAGTATTATAGTAGTTATTTCCTGTATATAGGAGCAGTATTATAGTAGTTATATTCTTGTATATAGGGCAGTATTATAGTAGTTATATTCTTGTATATAGGAGCAGTATTATAGTAGTTATATTCTTGTATATAGGAGCAGTATTATAGTAGTTATATTCTTGTATATAGGAGCAGTATTATAGTAGTTATATTCTTGTATATAGGAGCAGTATTAAAAGTAGTTATATTCTTGTATATAGGGGCAGTATTATAGTAGTTATATTCTTGTAATAGGGGCAGTATTATAGTAGTTATATTCTTGTATATAGGGCAGTATTATAGTAGTTATATTCTTGTACATAGGGCAGTATTATAGTAGTTATATTCTTGTAATAGGGCAGTATTATAGTAGTTATATTCTTGTATATAGGGGCAGTATTATAGTAGTTATATTCTTGTATATAGGGCAGTATTATAGTAGTTATATTCTAGTATATAGGAGCAGTATTATAGTAGTTATATTCTTGTATATAGGAGCAGTATTATAGTAGTTATATTCTTGTAATATAGGAGCAGTATTATAGTAGTTATATTCTTGTATATAGGGCAGTATTATAGTAGTTATATTCTTGTATATAGGGCAGTATTATAGTAGTTATATTCTTGTATATAGGGCAGTATTATAGTAGTTATATTCTTGTATATAGGAGCAGTATTATAGTAGTTATATTCTTGTATATAGGGCAGTATTATAGTAGTTATATTCTTGTATATAGGAGCAGTATTATAGTAGTTATATTCTTGTATATAGGAGCAGTATTATAGTAGTTATATTCTTGTATATAGGGCAGTATTATAGTAGTTATATTCTTGTACATAGGGCAGTATTATAGTAGTTATATTCTTGTATATAGGAGCAGTATTATAGTAGTTATATTCTTGTACATAGGGCAGTTAATTTAACTAGGGATATTAGTTATATATCTTGTATATAGGAGCAGTATTATGGGTAGTTATATTCTTGTAATAGGAGCAGTATTATAGTAGTTATATTCTTGTACATAGGGCAGTATTATAGTATATTCATCATCTTTAGTAGTTATATGGATAGCAGTATTATAGTAGTTATATTCTTGTACATACAGTGCCTTGTGAAAGTATTGGCCCTTGAACTTTTCAACCTTTTGCCACATTTCAGGCTTCAAACATAAAGATATAAATTCTAAATTTTTTGTGAAGAATCAACAACAAGTGGGACACAATCGTGAAGTGGAACCAAATTTATTGGATATTTTAAACTTTTTTAACAAATAAAAACCTGTAAAGTGGGCGTGTAATATTATTCGGCCCCTTGAGTTAATCCTCTGTAGCGCCCCCTTGTGCTGTGATTACAGCTGCAGTCTCTTGGGGTTTGTCTCATTCTTCCTTGCAGAACAGCTGGAGCTCAGTGAGGTTGGATTGAGGCGTTTGTGATCAGCAGTTTTCAGCTCTTTCCACAGATTCTCCATTGGATTCAGGTCTGGATGTGACTTGTCCATCAACTGAGACTGTTACTTCTTGTGCCATTTTGCTGAACCTAATCTTAAGTTTAATTGTCTCATTAGGTCTTTTGCAGACTTCAGCATGCAGTTTTTCTTCCAGAATGGTCCTGTATTTGGCTTCGTCCATCTTCCCAATTTTAACCATCTTCCCTGTCCATGCTGAAGAAAAGCCCAAACCATGATGCTGTCACACCATGTGTGACAGTGGGGATGGTGTTTTCAGGCCTCCACCATGTGTGACAGTGGGGATGGTGTTTTCAGACCACCACCATCTGTGACAGTGGGGATGGTGTTTTCAGACCACCACCATGTGTGACAGTGGGGATGGTGTTTTCAGACCACCACCATGTGTGACAGTGGGGATGGTGTTTTGAGGGTGATGAGCTTTGTTGCTTTTACACCAAACATATTTTTGCATTGTGGCCAAAAAGTTTGATTTTGGTTTCCTCTGAGCAGAGTCCCTTATTCCACATGTTTGGGGTCTCCCTATCCCATGTTGGGTCTCAGCGGCTTGTGGCATACTTCAAACCAGACTTTTTATGGATATCTTTGAGAAATGGCTCTTCTTCTGCCTAGATTTGTGCAGTGTATGACTGATTGTTGTCCTATGAACAGACTCTCCCTCCTCAGCTGTAGATCTCTGCAGATCATCCAGAGTGATCATGGGCCTTTCGGCCTCATCTCTGATCAGTATTCTCCTTGTTCGAGATGAAAGTTTAGAGGGACGGCCGGATCTTGGTAGATTGGCAGTGGTCTGATCCTCCTTCCATTACAATATGATCGCTTGCACAGTGGCTCCTTGAGATGTTTAAAACTTGGGAAATCTTTTTGTATCCAAATCCGGCTTTAAACTTCACCACAACAGTATCTCGGACCTGTCTGGTGAGTTCCTTGGTCTTCATGATGCTCTCTGCACGTGAAACAGACCCCTGAGCCTACCACAGAGCAGGTGCATTTACACAGAGACTTGATTACACACAGGTGGATTCTATTTATCATTATCAGTCATTTAGGACAACATTGGATCATTCAGAGATCCTCACTGATCTTCTGGAGGGAGTTTACTGCACTGAAAGTAAAGGGGCCGAATAATATTGCACTATTCAGTTTTTTATTTGTTAAAAAAGTTTAAAATATCCAATAAATTTAGCTCCACCTCACGATTGTGTCCCACTTGTTGATTCTTCACAAAAATATTAGAATTTATATCTTTATGTTTGAAGCCTGAAATGTGGCAAAAGGTTGAAAAGTTCAAGGGGCCGAATACTTTCACACGACACTGTATATAGGGGCCGAATACTTTCACAAGGCACTGTATATAGGGGGCCGAATACTTTCACAAGGCACTGTATATAGGGGGCCGAATACTTTCACAAGGCGCTGTATATAGGGGGCTGAATACTTTCACAAGGCACTGTATATACATAGGGGGCTGAATACTTTCAGAAGGCACTGTATATAGGGGGCTGAATACTTTCAGAAGGCACTGTATATACATAGGGGGCTGAATACTTTCACAAGGCACTGCATATGTAGTATATAGTGAAGTCTCAAGCTCTCCGCTCTGGATTTAGTGGTATATAGCATATATACGGGATATCATCCTGGATTAGACACTTTTGTATTTTTTGCCCTTTTTCCATGGCGTCAGTCCAGTGACTTTTAGCAGATGATAACGGCTCTGTCTCGCTTCTCAGAATATGATGAGTCTAAATGCCAAGAGAAAAACACCCGACCTGTCGCTATTGGAGTTGAAGCGTTTGACACGTATTGAGCCTGACAGGAGGCTGAAAACGAGGTTCAGTGAAAAAAACATAAAATACGCGGGAAGCAAAACTGACACAAAGACAAATATAATGGAGAATGAGAATATAAGGTGAAGGTGTCATCTACAAATCGGCAGAGCTGAGGAGCCGCCACCGAAACACCCAGGACTTAATTACAGCTTCCTATCAGCACCTCTTATTAGCGGCTCCTGACACTTTACTTTTATTATTTCTTCTTCCCGAGAGCGAGAGACAACGATCGTGTCATGTTCACAGCTAGAGATAGACACAAGAGTCAAAAATAGGCAAAAATACGACATAGACCAACATGGGGCAGGGAAAGTGCGAAAGACCTCGATCTACGGAGGAAATGATGAACTTCACAACTATCTATTATGTATAACCTTATGTTATCTTACTGTCGGACTATTGAGCTCATACCTCATGCCAGCAAAATACTGCTGAAAATCCTACAAAGATGGCTGCACCCTTACTTTGACCAAGACTTGCCAGAGGAACAAGCAGGATTCAGAAAAGGTAGAGGAACAAAAGATGTGATTGCTAACATGAGAATGATCATGGAAAAGCAAAAGAAGTCAAGGATCTCTTTTTGCTTTATCGACTACAGCAAAGCCTTCGACTGTGTTAATCATCAGAAACTTTGGAACCATGAAGTATGGAACCTGAAACTATGTGCCAAATCATCTGATCAGCCTTATTAGGAAACATTGACCAAGAAGCAACAGTCTGGACAGAACACGGTGACACAGCATGGTGTCAGACAAGGCGGCATCTGGTCAACATTTCTCTGCTATTTCTATGTAGAAGCTATTTTCAGGAAGGCTGGACTTGCTGAATAAGAAGGAATCAAAAATGGTGGAAGAATCATCAACAATCTAAGATCCAGAGAATATGCAACACTGATAGCAACAAGCGTAGATGGAATGAAGAACCTAATACAGAGAGTCAAGATGGAAAACTCCGACATAGGACTCCTACTCAACACAAAGATACATATGACTACTGCCAGGTACGACCGGGACTCATATGACTACTGCCAGGTACGACCGGGACTCATATGACTACTGCCAGGTACGACCGGGACTCATATGACTACTGCCAGCTACGACCAGGACACGTGTGAGATGGACGGCGACAAACTGGAAGTGGCAAAGACTTCACCCCACTTGGATCACTGATCACTGAAGATGCAGAGACAACACCGGAAGTCAATAGGAGAAAAGCTTTCGGCAAATCATCAATGAAGTCACTGGACGAGGTCTTCACACCAAGGAACATTTCACTGGTGATGAAGACACGGCTCGTACATAGTCTGGTCTATTCTGTAGGAACATTTCCCTGGTGATGAAGACACGGCTCCTACATAGTCTGGTCTATTCTGTAGTAACATTTCACTGGTGATGAAGACACGGCTCGTACATAGTCTGGTCTATTCTGTAGGAACATTTCCCTGGTGATGAAGACACGGCTCGTACATAGTCTGGTCTATTCTGTAGTAACATTTCACTGGTGATGAAGACACAGCTCGTACATAGTCTGGTCTATTCTGTAGGAACATTTCCCTGGTGATGAAGACACGGCTCGTACATAGTCTGGTCTATTCTGTAGTAACATTTCACTGGTGATGAAGACACGGCTCGTACATAGTCTGGTCTATTCTGTAGGAACATTTCCCTGGTGATGAAGACACGGCTCGTACTTTGTCTGGTCTATTCTGTAGGAACATTTCATGGTGATGAAGACGCGGCTCGTACATAGTCTGGTCTATTCTGTAGTAACATTTCACTGGTGATGAAGACGCGGCTCGTACATAGTCTGGTCTATTCTGTAGTAACATATGAGAGTGACACCTGGATGATAAAGGAAGAAGACAGAAGAGGAATCAACACCTTCATAATGTGGAGCTGGAGAAGGAGGTTATCAATACCATGGATGAAATAAGAACTAACACATCAATCCTGGAACACATCAAGCCAGACATGTCCCTGGAAGGAAGGATCACCAAGGTACGACTTGTCTACACATCATACGAGGAGAGCAATCACTGGAGAAGACATCATGGAAAGAAGAACAGAAGGAACAAGGCGAAGAGGAAGACCAGCAACCCGATGGCTTGATACTGTCAAGATAATGGTGGAGTAGACCCTGGTGGGCTTATCTAGGCATCGAGAAGACCCTGGTGGATCTATCTAGGTTTGGAGAAGACCCTGGTGGATCTATCTAGGTTTGGAGAAGACCCTGGTGGATCTAAGTTGGAGGCTTGGAGAAGATCCTGGTGGACCTATTTAGGCAGCACAACATTGATCTTCCTACAGATGTTTATCCATCACGTCACCATGCCTCGAGATCGAAGTGAGGGCCGATAAATATTAAAAAATAACGAAATAATTTTATCCTTTATTATATGATGTGTCCTTTGTTATGTTAACTTCAGTTTTCTAGCATATTATTTATAACATTGTCCTTTATTACATACAATATACTTCATTGAAATGTATAGTATTGTGTTTTATTATATACAGTTTTCTTCCTTGTTATGTATGGTATCATGTTTTATTACAGTGTACTCCCTTATGTATATTGTTGTCCTGTATTACATACAGTGGTCCTCCATTATTATATATACACATAGCCTCCTATATATAGGCTGAACCCCCATATAGTCCTATCTACCCCTGTTGTTTTTGCATGTTATGGATAGTTTTTCTGCTCAGATTATGTTTTTCTTTAAATGAAGAATAAAATAAGAAGTTTTATATTATTCCTCTATAGTGGTCAGGCTCTTGCAATGCTGGATAGTTCACTAGCTTGAGCCCATCACACAGCCTCTCTTTATACAGGATGAGACCTCACATAGCCCCCTATATACAGTATTAGCCCTCACAGGCCCTTATAGACAGTACGAGCCTCTACCTGACCCCCTATATACAGTATAAGCCATCACATAGCCCCCTATATACTGTATGAGCCCCCACTTATCCCTATATACAGTTTGAGCCCCCACATAGCTCCCTATATACAGAATGAGCCCTCACATAGCCCCCATAATACAGTATGAGCCCCCATATAGCCTCCTATATACCGTATGAGCTCCCACAGACTCCTACATACATCATGGGCCCTCATATAGTCCCTATATACAGTATGAGCCCCAGATATCCTTTTATATACAGTATGAGCCTCCACATAGCCCCTATATTCATTATGAGCCTCCACATACCCCCTCTATACAGTATGAGCCTCTACATAGCCATTATTTTTGATTCACTATATGACAATATGATGATTTCTGTTTCTGCATTATTAGAGTACAGAATGGACCCTTTATTTTACTAAAGTGATGGCAAATCTGTCCCATTTTTTGCATTTTGTAAACTAACCTAAGCCCCTCCGCGTCTTTTGCAGACTCTGGCACTGATATCCTCTGATCTTCATCTTGCGGTCCGGGCATTTAGCTCTAGACGATGTTTTTGAATTCTGCAGAAGTTCAGAAATACTTGAATATTCTGCAAAACATGAGTCTGTGATGTTATTTATTGAAATCAGAGAGGCATGCTGCATCGCTAATTACACTTTGCTGGGTTATAATTGCTATCTGAAGAGGGCATGAATATTTCAGATTTGATTATGCATAACGATACTCCTGGCTGAGAACCGCGTTCATCTGTTGCCATTATTACTACTCGTGCCTTCTTCTGTGTAACTGGATGGCTCATATTATTTCCAGATCTTTATCTACATGTGCAAGGCTGGGGGTATATGATAACGGGCATGGTAGGAAGTTGGAGGGTGCCATTGACCAGCCGTGGCCCATAAAGTAATTTCTCTAACATCAACCTGTAAATGGATTAAGAATAATTCCTGCTAGTACAAAATTTTTAATAAATATCAAAGAGAATGACAAGAATGAACCACAGTGCCCCCATAACAAAACGAAATATCAGAGATATCCACAGTACCTCCAAAACAAAACCAGATATCAGATAGGGCCGGGGTACTCTGTAACTGGGCCGGTGGATGCTTGGGAGGTAATGGTGACATTGACCTGGCTCCGAAAGTCCTGAGCGTGCAGTACAGGGGGTAATTATAGGCGAATGGTTTGTGACGCCACCTGTGGTATTCGGCCAGGGGTGGCCGACGCTGTAAGGTAGGACCGCTGGGGCAGATGGTAGTGCAGCCGGGGTGTATGGCTCCCCACAGGTGGAGCTGGGCCCAGGGATGCTGTGGACAGTCTATAGTGGTGGTGATGATTGTTGGGGTGCAGGACTGAAGGCGCAAAGCAATAACTGGAGGACACATGAGGGTGCAGTTTCCGTTACCTTTACTTGGTAGATGGTATTGCAGTCCGGAGCACTGTTTACAGATGTTAGAAGGGATCAGGCCAGCCTGGAAGCATTCAGAGATCCACCTCTCCAGGTGGAATTGGAGGTCTTCCTGCTGCGTTTTCCCTTCAGGTCCCTGCATTCTGTAGCTACACTGTGACCCTTCTCCTGCTTTTTAGTTTTGACCCATATGGCAGGCAGCATGAGCCTCTCTCCGGTGCCACCTTGCTGAAGGCAGCTCTAGGCTCTTAGCACACTGCTGTGCCGCCAGGTGTTCAGTGCAGCCAGGAGACCTGCAGTCTTCTGCTCTCCAGAAACGGCTGTTGGGGCATGCGGCACCCAAACAATCAAGGACTCTGGCGTCCTTTCTTCAGCACTCCAGGGTGAGACCAGTCACAGCTCTACTCCCCAAAGTCTACTCCTTGACTCTGTCTCCTCTCCTCTTCCCTAGTTTTCTGCCTAACCCCGCCTCCGGGTCTGTATTTATAGGGCAGCTCCCCTGAAGTTGGATTCTAGAGCTCCCCCTTCTGGCCTGGAGCCAGAAAAGTGTTGCATGCTGTTACCTAGTGTGGGGATCATCTCCTGCTTCTAGGCATGACATCACCCCCTGTGAGGGAGGCAATGCCACTGTAGCAACCGGACCACTGGGGTGCAACAACAGTGCCCTATAACAAAGCCAAATATCAGAGAGAATCAAAGCTCCATTACAAAGCCAAATACAATCAAAATTCACCAAATCAGTAACAGTCCCCTGCACAAAATGAATAAAACTTATACTAAACTTGCATAGTATAGCAAAAAACTTTTGATCAAATATTCGGAAGTATCCTTCAAGGAGATACGTTGATGTCAGCACTGGAGTACAATGTCCATCGAAGAATGATGTCCCGGCTTCCTCAGGTCTTTCCTTTCTTTTTTGCTATTTATTATTATTTTTTTATTGTTTTATTTTCCCATCAATCTTGGTTACATCAATGTATGTTTATTTCACGGTTCCTGTCATCAACGGATCAGACAATGCACCCGGCACAACATTGGAGAACATTGCGTTTTACTTCCAACTCATGAAACATTTTGATCAGGAAACATAACAGTGATTCGCCATCAAAAAAGGAACAAAAAAGTTAGAAACTTGTTGAATAGAACAACAAAAAAAATAAAGAAATGGAAGTTTGTATGTTTCTAATTGGATTGGGACCTGAGATGTGGAGATGTGGCTGAGAGTTGCAGGTTTTCTTGCCAGCACTTTTTTTTTCTGATAAAGTGACTTAGACTCATGTCCTCCTTTGTAAACATTATGTGGGAGCTTCAATAAATGAAAATAATAATTAATCTGGAGGTATTCTTGATGAGAAAATCTTCTTGTACAACTCCTATGCTGACCGATAATCTCCATTATCACATGTGCTGATGATGGTGGTTCTGGTGATGTAATCATCTGCTGATTGTGGTTCTGGTGCAGTATTCATGTACTGATTATGGTTTTGGTGATGTATCCATATACTAATGGTGGTTCTGGTAGTATATTCATGTATTGATGATTATCCTGGTGATGCATTCATATGCTGATAGTAGGATAACCCAAAGAAAACTAAGCATGAACCTGCACCACCGTCACTGGATAAGTGTGAGAAAAAGGGTGGACATACCATGGGTGAGTAGTCTGAGTCCAGAGAAGGAATCGGAGGTGCCCGCCCGAAGTCCCTGGTGCGGGATCAACGCTTTCAATCCAGTAGAGGAAGTGGCACCCGTCTGGAGTAAAAACTTCAGCTGCCGGGACAACTGCCTGTTATGCATATCAACACTTCTATGGTAGAAGCGCTGATGTGTGAAATAGGTTGCAGTCCCTGCGGCTCCCTGCCACCCCCTCTGCCCCACTCCACCAACTGCATTTAAAGTTTTTAACTTTGTTTCAATAAAGAAGTTTTTAACTTGGAAGGGTGCTGCTTTCTCTATTGGATTGAACGTACTGATAGTAGTTCTGGTAATGTATTCACATACTGATGATGGTTCTGGAGATGTATTCAGGTACTTATGTAGTTCTAGTACTGTATTTATATACTATTGCTTCCGGTGATGTATTTATGTACTGATGGCGTTTTTGCTGTTGCATTCATGTCCTACTGATGGTTCTGGTGATGTATTTATATAATGATGGAGGTTTTGTTTTCATTCACTGATTATGGTTCTGGTGATGTATTAATTTACTGTTTATGGTACTGGTGATATATTCATGTAATGATTGTAGTATTGGCACTGTATTCATGTACTAATTATGGTTCTGGTTATGTATTGAGGTACTAATGGTGGCTCTGGATATGTATTCATGTACTGATAATACTTCTGTAGATGTATTCATGTACCCATTGTAGGGTTCTGGCACTGGATTCATGCACTGATAATTCTAGTGATTATGTTATGTACTTATAGTTGTTCTGTTGCTCTATTCATGTACTGTTCATGGTTCTAGTGATGTCTTCATGGACTGCTGGTAGTTTTGGTGCCGTACTCATGTACTTTTGCTGGTTCTGGTGATGTAATCATCCACTGATATTGTTTCTGGTGCTGTATCCATGTACTGCTGATGTTTCTGGTCATGTATTCATATACTGACAGTGGGTCTGGTGCTGTGTTTATGAACTGATTAGGGTTTTGATAATTTATTTATCTACTGTTTATGGTTCTAGTGATGTATTCAAGTACTAATGATGGTGGCTCTGGTAATTTGTTCATAGGCGGATTGTGGTTTTGGTGCTGTATTCATGTACTGATTGTGGTTTTGCTGATGTATTCATGTACTAATGGTGGTTCTAGCAATGTTTTCATGTACTGATGATAGTTCTGAAAATGTATTTATGTACTGTTGATAGTTATGGAGATGTATTCATGTACTGATGGCAGTTGTAGTGCTGTAATCATGTAGTAATAATTCTGATAAATATTTCTTATACTTTTAGTAGTTCTAATGGCAGTTGTACTGATAATGTTTCTGGTGATGTATTTATGTACTGATGGTAGTTCTAGCACTTTATTCATGTACTGTTGCTGTTGGTGGTGATGTATTCATCTACTGATGATGTTTCTGGTTTTGTATTCATGTACTAACTATGGTTCTGGTCATGTATTCATATACAGTGCCTTGTTAGAGTATTTGGCCCTCTTGAACTTTTCAACCTTTTGCCACATTTCAGGCTTCAAACATAAAGATATAAATTCTAATTTATTTGTGAAGAATCAACAAGTGGGACACAATCGTGGGGTGGAACAAAATTTATTGGATATTTAAATTTTTTATTAAAAAATAAAAAACTGAAAAGTGGGGTGTGCAATATTATTCGGCCCCTTGAGTTAATACTTTGTAGCGCCACCTTTTGCTGTGATTACAGCTGCAAGACGCTTGGGGTATATCTCTATCAGTTTTGCACATGGAGAGACTGAAATTATTGCTCATTCTTCCTTGCAGAACAGCTGGAGCTCAGTGAGTTTGGATGAAGCGTTTGTGATCAGCAGTTTTCAGCTCTTTCCACAGATTCTCCATTGGATTCAGGTCTGGATGTGACTTGTCCATTCTAACACCTGGAGACGGTGATTTTTGAACCTTTCCATTGTAGATTTTGCTTTATGTTTGGGATCATTGTCTTGTTGGAAGATAAATCTCCGTCCCAGTCTCAGGTCTTTTGCAGACTCCAGCAGGTTTTCTTCCAGAATGGTCCTGTATTTGGCTCCGTCCATCTTCCCATCAATTTTAACCATCTTCCCTGTCCCTGCTGAAGAAAAGCAGCCCCAAACCATGATGCTGCCACCACCCTGTGTGACAGTGGGGAGGGTGTTTTGAGGCCACCACCCTGTGTGACAGTGGGGATGGTGTTTTGAGGGTGATGAGCTTTGTTGCTTTTACGCCAAAAATATCGTTTTGCGAAAAGTTCGATTTTATTTTCATCTGACCAGAGCCCCTTATTCCACATGTTTGGGGTCTCCCTTATTCCACATGTTTGGGGTCTCCCTTATTCCACATGTTCGGTGTCTCCCAGGCGGCTTGTGGTGAACTTCAAATGAGACTTTTTATGGATATCTTTGAGAAATGGCTTCTTCTTGCTGCTCTTCCATAAAGGCCAGATTTGTGCAGTATATGACTGATTGTTGTCCTATGGACAGACTCTCCCACCTCAGCTGTAGATCTCTGCAGATCATCCAGAGGGATCATGGGCCTTGTGGCCTCATCTCTGATCAGTCTTCTCCTTGTTCGAGATGAAAGTTTAGAGGGACGGCCGGGTCTTGGTAGATTTGCAGTGGTCTGATCCTCCTTCCATGTTAATATGATCACTTGCACAGTGGCTCCTTGGGATGTTTAAAACTTGGGAAATCTTTTTGTATCCAAATCCGGCTTTAAACTTCCCCACAACAGTATCTGGGACCTGCCTGGTGTGTTCCTTGGTCTTCATGATGCTCTCTGCACTTGAAACAGAGCCCTGAGACTATTACAGAGCAGGTGTATTTATACAGAGACTTGATCACACACAGGTGGATCCTATTGATCATTACCAGTCATTTAGGACAACATTGGATCATTCAGAGATCCGCACTGAACGTCTGGAGTGAGTTTGCTGCACTGAAAGTAAAGGGGCCGAATAACATTCCACGCCCCACTCAGTTTTTTATTTTTTTCAAAAAGTTTAAAATATCCAATAAATTTGGTTCCACTTCACAATTGTGTCCCACTTGTTGATTCTTTACAAAAAAAATAGAGTTTTAGATATTTATGTTTGAAGCCTGAAATGTGGCAAAAGGTTGAAAAGTTCAAGGGGGTCCAAATACTTTCAAACACACTGTACTTATGGTGGGCCTGGTGCTGTATTTATGAACTGATTATGGCTTGGATAATGTATTTAAGTACTGTTTATGGTTCTGGTGATATCATCAAGCACTTATGATGGTGGCTCTGGTGATGTATTGATCTGCTGATTGTGGTTTTGGTTCTGTATTCATGTTTTGAACGTGGTTTTGATGATGTATTCATGTACTAATGGTAGTTCTAGCAATGTATTATTGTACTTATGATGGTTCCAAAGATATATTTATGTACTATTTATGGTTCTGGTGATATACTAATGCAATGATGATGGTTTGCTAATGTATTGATGTACAGATGCAGGTTCTAATCCTATGTCATTGTAAATGTAGTAATCTTTCATTTATGATGCGTGATATTAGATGTGAGTGTGCTATCCATTACACACATAGATAACACAAGGACTAAAAATACAGTCCTCTAAACAAGGCCACATTTAAAGCAAACTAGTGTTTGACTAAAGCCCCCATACACTAGAAAAGCAGTTTGATCATTTGGCCAGCAACTACTCTGGGCAGCATGAACATCAAATATGATAGCACCGTAGAAAACGCACTACTAACCTTGCAGCACCATGGACAGCTCTTCATTACCTAAATACTGACCCTGCAGCACAATGGACACGTCAATACTGACCCTGCAGCACCACGCACAGCTCCTCACTACTGACCCTGCAGCACCATGCACAGCTCCTCACTACTGACCCTGCAGCACCATGGACACGTCACTACTTGACCCTGCAGCACCACAGACAGCTCCTCACTACTGACCCTGCAGCACCATGGACACGTCACTACTTGACCCTGCAGCACCACAGACAGCTCCTCACTGCTGCCCCTATAGCACCATGGACAGCTCCTCACTACTAACCCTGCAGCACCATGGATAGCTCCTCACTACTGACCCTGCGGCACCACGAATAGCTACTCACTACTGACCCTGCAGCACCACGGACACCTCACTACTGATCCTGCAGCACCACGGACAGCTCCTCAATACTGGCACTACGGCTAGAGATGAGCCACCACCTTAGTGTTCTAGTTCGATTCGATTCGTCGAATGGACGGTGTGTTCGTCGAATGTTCGTTGAACACCCTCGAACACACTAAAACACTATGGTGGTGGTCAATTTCAGTTCCGCAATGTATATACATACATTGCGGAACTGAAATGAAGTAAAATCAAGGGTTAAAAATAATAAAAATCGATACTCCCCTCTCTAATCCATCCAGCGACGCTTCCAGCACTGCCTACCTGTCAGAGATGTGATCCCGGCAGTGTTTCCCGGTGAAATGATGAGTTCTCGCGATAACTCGTCATGTGACCGGAAACCGCTGCCGAGATTATGACGTCACCGCAGGTCCTACAGGCCCTCACTAGTAGTGAATAGTAGTGAGGATCTGTAGGACCTGCGGTGACATCATAATCTCGGCAGCGGTTTCCGGTCACATGACGAGTTATCGCAAGAACTCGTCATGTGACCGCAGGTCCTACAGGCCCTCACTAGTAGTGAATAGTAGTGTGGACCTGTAGGACCTGCGGTGACGTCATAATCTCGGCAGCGGTTTCCGGTCACATGACGAGTTATCGCGAGAACTCTTTATTTCACCGGGAAACACTGCCGGGATCACATCTCCGACAGGTAGGCAGTGCTGGAAGCGTCGCTGGATGGATTAGAGAGGTGAGTATCGATTTTTATTATTTTTAACCCTTGATTTTACTTCATTTCAGTTCCGCAATTTATGTATATACATTGCGGAACTGAAATCGAACTGGAATCGAACATGACCTCGACCTGCCGAATTTAGAGCAAATTGTTCTAATTCGACGAACGACTCGAACATCGCCAAAAACAGCTCGAATTTGAGATTGGCGAACAATTCGAGTCGAACACCGCTCATCTCTAACTACGGCACCACGAACAGCTCCTCAGTACTCACCCTGCAGCACAACGGACAGCTCCTCACTACTGACCCTGCAGCACAACGGTCACCTCCTTACTACTGACCCTGCAGCACCATGGGTACCTTACTACTAACCCTGCAGCACCATGGACAGCTCCACACTGCTGACCCTGCAGGATCACAGACAGCTCCTCACTACTTACCCTGCAGCACCAAGGTCAGCTCCTCAATACTGACACTGCAGGATCACAGACAGCTCCTCACTACTGACACTGCAGCACCATGGACACCTCCTCACTACTTACCCTGCAGCACCAAGGTCAGCTCCTCAATACTGACACTGCAGCACCAAGGACAGTTTTTCATTACTCCAAAATATACCAAAAAAGACAGCGGTTGGTACTTCTTCAAACGTCTTTTCATTCCACTCCCATAAATATACAGCGACATTTCGATCACAATAGATCTTTGTCAAGCAAGGACGTGCGACTCAATTTGGGGGTGATGATCATGACCCCAATTATCCACAAGGTGCTGTGAATCCACTATTGTGTGATGTAGCTCCTCACTACTGACCCTGCAGCACCACGAACACCTCACTTTCTGACCCTGCAGTACCATGCACAGCTACTCAGTACTGACCTTGCAGGATCATGGACGGCTCCTCACTACTGACCCTGCAGGATTATGGTCAGCTCCTCGCTACTGATCCTACTGCACTACGGACAGCTGACCACTGAACCAGTAGCACCACGGTCATCTCCTTACTACTGATCTTGCAGCACCACGGTCACATCCTCAATACTGACCCTGCAGCACCACGGTCACCTCCTTACTACTGATCCTGCAGCACCACGGTCACATCCTCACTACTGACCCTGCAGCACCAAGGTCACCTCCTCACTACTGACCCTGCAGCACCACGGTCACCTCCTCACTACTGACCCTGCAGCACCAAGGTCACCTCCTCACTACTGACCCTGCAGCACCACGGTCACCTCCTCACTACTGACCCTGCAGCACCACGGTCACCTCCTCACTACTGACCCTGCAGCACCACGGTCACCTCCTCACTACTGACCTTGCAGCACCACGGTCACCTCCTCACTACTGACCCTGCAGCACCACGGTCACCTCCTCACTACTGACCCTGCAGCACCACGGTCACCTCCTCACTACTGACCTTGCAGCACCACGGTCACCTCCTTACTACTGACCCTGCAGCACCACGGTCACCTCCTTACTACTGACCCTGCAGCACCACGGTCACCTCCTTATTACTGACCCTGCAGCACCACGGTCACCTCCTCATTACTGACCCTGCAGCACCAAGGTCACCTCCTCACTACTGACCCTGCAGCACCACGGTCACCTCCTCACTACTGACCTTGCAGCACCACGGTCACCTCCTTACTACTGACCCTGCAGCACCACGGTCACCTCCTTACTACTGACCCTGCAGCACCACGGTCACCTCCTTACTACTGACCCTGCAGCACCACGGTCACCTCCTTATTACTGACCCTGCAGCACAATGGGATTTAACTCATTAACAATTGCAGGCAGAGCTCTGCTGCACATCGCTGTACGGTTGTTGACTTCACAATAAGAAAACCAAACCAGCTCTCAATACTAAAAGAAGTCCTTTTTACGCCTGGCTGAACTTGCATACAGAGAGTGGCAGGAATTGCAGTTTGCTTGCAATACACCGGCACTTTCCAAGAGTTACAAACAGCATTACATCCTTCGCAATGGAGACTACAACCAAATAGGGCAACAATTTGAGTGTCTGCAGCTTCCAGATATAAGGACACACAGGTCAAAGTGTTTCACTATGACCACTTTACCTAGACTACTTTCTGTAATCCTTTCCTAAGTCCACTTGTAGAGCTGTTACCCTACTTAAAATGTCCTCAGCCGGGCTGACGTGTTTTTTCCTCTTGAAGGTCCCCAAGGCTGTCCGAAACTGGATTCACACTTTGAAGTCTCTTCCTTACAGATACTCCAACTTGCCTGTTCTGTAGGCCTCAGTAACAACTGTGTAAGGAAATATGCCACTTCCTGCTTAGAAGGAGTAAGGAGGGGTGCTAGGGTAGGATCCTGCTCCAAACTGTAGTCAATATGAAAAGACACTCACAAGTTGTTTTATGATGTGGATTTTTATTGATACCAGCATAGTGTGTGTATAAAGACATTTCGGTCACCAATTTGACCTTCCTCAGTAACACGTGCTGCAGTGAGGATACTAAATAGAGGACGATGTGCCTTGTTATATGGAATACAGTCAGTAGTCACTGTAACTGCAAGATGAAATGATGTCTTCAGGGGGAACGTAACAACCTGTCCACCCCCTTACTTTGTCAGGGTCAAATAGTTCTCCAGCAGTCTCCACATTGGAAGCTACACTCATTATCTGCTGTAGACACTCGGGGTCCAAAAGGTACTGGGGGCCCTTTTTTTGGTTGCTTAGTTTACCCCAACCCTGATCTAAGGGTGGCTCACACTGCTAAAGGAACATGAACGCCTTACTATGAGAAACTTAGGGAATATTTTTTTGAATATTAATAGATAATGAAAATTAATAAAAGATTTAAAAATGTTCCGTGCTCATACAGACTATACAGCATTTCCTTCACTTTGCATACAGGGATGAAAGGCTTTTCATGCTGTAATTGTGGAAGAATAGGTAAGAAACAAGCTGAGCTCCATTTACTGTGACAGCAATTCCCGGATGCACAACAAAACGAGCGAAACCAGGTTGAAGTGCCACGAGGGACAGACATTCCCATTTCAGAATACTTGTGTCACACGTGTAGTATAGCAGATGAGGGGAAGGAAGTAGGATGGTACAAACAGGAAGGAAACCTGGGTAGCTAGTCTGGCCCTGGACTGGGGTCCCTGGCTAGTCGTGTACCCAGAGGTAACTCAGATGATGAGGAGGTCTGGACCACCACCCTTGCCCTCTGCTCCTCAACCAGCCCTGTGCTACTCCCTCTCACCTCCACCCACCACTTCAGCAAAGATGTCTTCAGCTCACACAGTCAAAGGTAGAATGAAACTCTATCAGCTGGAGGAAGAGGAGGCTATGTAAAGGCTAGGGGCGAGGTCACCTGACAACCCTCAATAGTACCAGAACGCTAAAGCATTTTATGTTTTCCAAGTCCATGACGAATAACCCATGGAGGTGCTCACGTTCCAGGACAGGCGGCTTTCTCTCCTTTCCGGACGTCACCCTATATCCAGATTGGGGTAACGGAGCTAAAAACGCGCCTCTGCTTGAGCCCAAGGTTCTCCCGTTTAACAAAATCAATCTGACTCTTTACGTCAGATTAAAACTCTATTGCTTTTATTTTCCACTCTTCTGAAATCCGGCAGCAGATAAGAAGCACAAAATTTCTGCAAATCTAAGAATCTCCGGGATCTGTCAGAAAAACAAATAGCTCGTTTATCAAAGTTGCTTACAAGAAAATAATAGTTATCATGGTTTATACAAAGAATCAAAACTTCAGAGCGGGCACCAAGCCAAGGAAAATCGTATCTCAAGAAAACATATTCAAGCCTCAATGTAATAGAACCGCAGCAAAAGTGACACCGGCGGTGAGAGGCGCGCCGCACCGCTCCACACGAGGCCTCTCTGCTCAGCTCTTTATCGTGCCATTAAACACGGTTTTTGCATATTCTTGCCGGGCCGCGCGCTTTATTGTGCCGTTGTCAGGACGTCACTCGCGCTCACTCTACAATATGTCACAAGATTGAAAGCGTCTTTAGACCGCTGCTGCCTAGAAAGTGGGGGAGACTGGTGTCCCACATTGTGCAAAAGTAGGTCTGAGAGTTTATTGAAAGCCGTATGTCAACAGTTCGAGTGCTGGTGACCTGAATGAAGACCGTCCACATTTATGAGTAGGGTGTCCACATATGCTGTGCTGTCTTCTTCCCCCTGTGTGCTGTCTCTCTCCCCCCTGTGTGCTGTCTCTCTCTCCTTGTGCTGTCTTCTTACCCCTGTGTGCCGTCTCTCTCCCCCTGTGTGCTGTCTCACCCCCCGTACTCTCTACCCCATTTGCTGTCTCTCCAAACCTGTCCGCTCTCTGCCCCTGTCTGTGCTCTCTCTCCCCCTGTGCTGTCGTCTCCCCTCATGTGCTCTCTCCTTTGAGCTGTGTTCCCCATGTGCACTCTCACCCCAATGTGTGTCCTGCGGCAGTAACTTTGCGGTCGGATATCTCATGTGGCAGTAACTTTGTGGCCGGGTGTGTCCTGTGGCAGTAATTTTGCGGCCCGGTATGTGCTGTGGCAGTAACTTTGCGGTTAGATACGTCATGTGGAAGTAACTTTGCGGCTGGCTGTGTCCTGTGGCAGTAATGTTAAGGCCGGGTATGTCCTGTGGCAGTAACTTTGTAGCCGGGTCATAAGTCAGGATTATGATGTCCTAATACCTCACTACAATGTCATATTACCCCACTATAATGTAATTATGCCCCATTGTGATGTCATAATACCCCACTATGACGACATAATACCCATTGTGATGTCATAATGCTCCTTTGTGATACAGAGACTACTGGAAGCAGGAGGCAATAATGGATGTTACTTCTCAATTATGTAACTAGATAACCATCTCATTAATGTACAGAAGATACCTACTTCCCCTCTCATTAATGTACAGAAGATAGCTACTTCCCCTCTCATTAATGTACAGAAGATAGCTACTTCCCCTCTCATTAATGTACAGTATATAGCTACTTCCCCTCTCATTAATGTACAGAAGATAGCTACTTCCCCTCTCATTAATGTACAGAAGATAGCTACTTCCCCTCTCATTAATGTACAGAAGATAGCTACTTCCTCTCTCATTAATGTACAGAAGATAGCTACTTCCCCTCTCATTAATGTACAGAAGATAGCTACTTCCCCTCTCATTAATGTACGGAAGATAGCTCCTTCCCCTCTCATTAATGTACAGAAGATAGCTACTTCCCCTCTCATTAATGTACTGAAGATAGCTACTTCCACTCTCATTAATGTACGGTAGATAGCTCCTTCCCCTCTCATTAATGTACAGAAGATAGCTCCTTCCCCTCTCATTAATGTACAGAAGATAGCTCCTTCCTCTCTCATTAATGTACAGAAGATAGCTCCTTCCCCTCTCATTAATGTACAGAAGATAGCTACTTCCCCTCTCATTAATGTACAGAAGATAGCTCCTTCCCCTCTCATTAATGTACAGAAGATAGCTACTTCCCCTCTCATTAATGTACAGAAGATAGCTACTTCCCCTCTCATTAATGTACAGAAGATAGCTACTTCCCCTCTCATTAATGTACAGAAGATAGCTACTTCCCCTCTCATTAATGTACAGAAGATAGCTACTTCCCCTCTCATTAATGTACAGAAGATAGCTACTTCCCCTCTCATTAATGTACAGAAGATAGCTACTTCCCCTCTCATTAATGTACAGTATATAGCTACTTCCCCTCTCATTAATGTACAGAAGATAGCTCCTTCCCCTCTCATTAATGTACAGAAGATAGCTCCTTCCCCTTCATTAATGTACAGAAGATAGCTACTTCCCCTCTCATTAATGTACAGAAGATAGCTACTTCCCCTCTCATTAATGTACAGAAGATAGCTACTTCCCCTCTCATTAATGTACAGAAGATAGCTACTTCCCCTCTCATTAATGTACAGAAGATAGCTACTTCCCCTCTCATTAATGTACAGAAGATAGCTACTTCCCCTCTCATTAATGTACAGTATATAGCTACTTCCCCTCTCATTAATGTACAGAAGATAGCTACTTCCCCTCTCATTAATGTACAGAAGATAGCTACTTCCCCTCTCATTAATGTACAGAAGATAGCTACTTCCCCTCTCATTAATGTACAGTATATAGCTACTTCCCCTCTCATTAATGTACAGAAGATAGCTCCTTCCCCTCTCATTAATGTACAGAAGATAGCTACTTCCCCTCTCATTAATGTACAGAAGATAGCTACTTCCCCTCTCATTAATGTACAGTATATAGCTACTTCCCCTCATTAATGTACAGTATATAGCTACTTCCCCTCTCATTAATGTACAGAAGATAGCTACTTCCCCTCTCATTAATGTACAGAAGATAGCTACTTCCCCTCTCATTAATGTACAGTATATAGCTACTTCCCCTCTCATTAATGTACAGAAGATAGCTCCTTCCCCTCTCATTAATGTACAGAAGATAGCTACTTCCCCTCTCATTAATGTACAGAAGATAGCTACTTCCCCTCTCATTAATGTACAGTATATAGCTACTTCCCCTCTCATTAATGTACAGAAGATAGCTACTTCCCCTCTCATTAATGTACAGAAGATAGCTACTTCCCCTCTCATTAATGTACAGAAGATAGCTCCTTCCCCTCTCATTAATGTACAGAAGATAGCTACTTCCCCTCTCATTAATGTACAGAAGATAGCTACTTCCCCTCTCATTAATGTACAGAAGATAGCTACTTCCTCTCTCATTAATGTACAGAAGATAGCTACTTCCCCTCTCATTAATGTACAGAAGATAGCTACTTCCCCTCTCATTAATGTACAGAAGATAGCTACTTCCCCTCTCATTAATGTACGGACATTATCTACTTCCTCTCTCATTAATGTACAGAAGATAGCTACTTCCCCTCTCATTAATATACAGAACATAGCTACTTCCCCTCTCATTAATGTACAGAAGATAGCTACTTCCCCTCTCATTAATGTACGGACGTTATCTACTTCCTCTCTCATTAATGTACGGAAGATATCTCCTTCCCCTCTCATTAATGTACGGAAGATATCTCCTTCCCCTCTCATTAATGTACAGAAGATAGCTACTTCCCCTCTCATTAATGTACAGAAGATAGCTACTTCCCCTCTCATTAATGTACGGACGTTATCTACTTCCCCTCTCATTAATGTACAGAAGATAGCTACTTCCCTCTCATTAATGTACAGAAGATAGCTACTTCCCCTCTCATTAATGTACAGAAGATAGCTACTTCCCCTCTCATTAATGTACAGTAATAGCTACTTCCCCTCTCATTAATGTACGGAAATTATCTACTTCCCTCTCATTAATGTACAGAAGATAGCTACTTCCCCTCTCATTAATTACAGAAATAGCTACTTCCCCTCTCATTAATGTACAGAAGATAGCTACTTCCCCTCTCATTAATGTACAGAAGTTACTACTTCCCTCTCTCATTAATGTACAGTATATAGTACTCCTTCCCCTCTCATTAATGTACAGAAGATAGCTCCTTCCCCTCTCATTAATGTACAGAAGATAGCTACTTCCCCTCTCATTAATGTACAGAAGATAGCTACTTCCCCTCTCATTAATGTACAGAATAGCTACTTACCCCTCATTAATGTACAGTATACTACTTCCCTCTCATTAATGTACAGAAGATAGCTACTTCCCCTCTCATTAATGTACAGAAGATAGCTACTTCCCCTCTCATTAATGTACAGAGTATAGCTACTTCCCCTCTCATTAATGTACAGAAGATAGCATCCTTCCCTCTCATTAATGTACGAAGTTATCTACTTCCCCTCTCATTAATGTACAGAAGATAGCTACTTCCCCTCTCATTAATGTACAGTAAGATAGCTACTTCCCCTCTCATTAATGTACAGAAGGATAGCTACTTCCCCTCTCATTAATGTACAGAAGATAGCTACTTCCCCTCTCATTAATGTACAGAAGATAGCTCCTTCCCCTCTCATTAATGTACAGAAGATAGCTCCTTCCCCTCTCATTAATGTACAGAAGATAGCTACTTCCCCTCTCATTAATGTACAGAAGATAGCTACTTCCCCTCTCATTAATGTACAGAAGATAGCTACTTCCTCTCTCATTAATGTACAGAAGATAGCTACTTCCTCTCTCCATTAATGTACAGAAGATAGCTACTTCCCCTCTCATTAATGTACAGAAGATAGCTACTTCCCCTCTCATTAATGTACGGAATTATCTACTTCCCTCTCATTAATGTACAGAAGATAGCTACTTCCCCTCTCATTAATGTACAGAAGTATAGCTACTTCCCCTCTCATTAATGTACAGAAGATAGCTACTTCCCCTCTCATTAATATACGGACGTTATCTACTTCCTCTCTCATTAATGTACGGAAGATATCTACTTCCCCTCTCATTAATGTACGAAGATATCTCCTTCCCCTCTCATTAATGTACAGAAGATAGCTACTTCCCCTCTCATTAATGTACAGAAGATAGCTACTTCCCCTCTCATTAATGTACGAAGTTATCTACTTCCCCTCTCATTAATGTACAGAAGATAGCTACTTCCCCTCATTAATGTACAGAAGATAGCTACTTCCCCTCTCATTAATGTACGGACGTTACTACTTCCCCTCTCATTAATGTACAGAAGATAGCTACTTCCCCTCTCATTAATGTACGGAGTTATCTACTTCCCTCTCATTAATGTACAGAAGATAGCTACTTCCCCTCTCATTAATGTACAGAAGATTGCTACTTCCTCTCATTAATGTATGGAAGTTATCTACTTCCCCTCTCATTAATGTATGAAGTTATCTACTTCCCCTCTCATTAATGTACAGAAGATAGCTCTTCCCCTCTCATTAATGTACAGAAGATAGCTACTTCCCCTCTCATTAATGTACAGAAGATAGCTACTTCCCCTCTCATTAATGTACAGAAGATAGCTACTTCCCCTCTCTTAATGTACGGAGTTACTACTTCCCCTCTCATTAATGTAATGAAGTTATCTACTTCCCCTCTCATTAATGTACAGAAGATAGCTACTTCCCCTCTCATTAATGTACGGAAGTTATCTACTTCCCCTCTCATTAATGTACGGAAGTTATCTACTTCCCCTCTCATTAATGTACGGAAGTTATCTACTTCCCCTCTCATTAATGTACGGAGGTTATCTACTTCCTCTCTCATTGTTATCTAAAAGTTATCTTTTTCCTGCATCAGTGATATCTAGCTGTTATCTTCCTCATGTCTCATTGATGTACAAAAAATAGATTCTTCTTTTCTTGCGGTGCCTTGCAGATAGCTACTTCTTTTCTCACATTTGCCTAGAACTCATGTTCTTCCGGTCTCAATAATCTCAAGAAGTTAGCTACTTCCTTAGTCATGGACCAAAGTTAACTAATTGTTCTTTCAATGTCTAGGAGTTGGCTTTTTTTTAGCTCATTTATATGTAGAAGTTCTTTTCTTATTGATGTTTAGAACTTATTAAAGCTTCTTCCTGTCCAGAAGTCAGCTACGTCCTCTCTTTAATTGATATCTAGTTACTTTAAGATATTCAAAATGTGGTAGCAAATATAAATTAAAAATAAAAAGTTAACCTCAAGTTCCTAAACTACGGGGATGGACTGGTTGCCAGGTTTGTTGTCATGAGTGTGTCCCACCACAGGGAGACTGCTGACGAGTTTGGGACTTGAAAGTTACAATGCCACATGTATGTACTTTGTTTAAGTGCTGGGTTAAGGACTCTTTCCCTACTGGTTATTCTTTTTAGCCTTAATACCAGGTGCAGTTTGGTGACCACTCCCCTCCGCTATAAAGAAATACATGTCATATCAATTGACGCTTGTTATAGGATCTCATTCTATATGCTGGCCACTTTGAAAGAGCCTGTCTCTGGAAGAAGCAGTGGTGTTGTGACTATTGCAGCTGTGGTGCTTTGCTGCAATTGAGGAGTTTGGTGTTTTATTCTTTCGTGTCTGTTTTCCCTTTGTGTCCCTAACCTTCCGTTGCATTATTGTAGTGGTGAGGCTAAAGTTCTCACTGGTCTGCACCCTAACCAGGGTAATTCCAGGGCAATTGAGGGCCTAAACACACAATAGAAGGAAAAACCCGTATAGGGACTTTAGGGAGTTTAGGGTGCAGACACAAGTGAGTGCTATTGTTAGTTTCTTCCTTCCATACCATCCCCATTGCTCATCCTTGTGTCATGCCACACGCTGGCAGACCGTACACCCCTGCAGGACATTTGTACAATAAGAAGCTACTCTGTCTTAATCCAGACATACAGAATTGGAGAACTGTTGACTACATGTTATTTCTCGGCTCCACTCATCCAAGCATTTATATTTAGTCTTGTGGAAGAAGAGAGTCACTGCTGGTGCTTTCTATAATAGGAGCAAATAACCAAGCGTGTTACAATTTAGCATGTCCAATTTTTGCTGATATCTGCAATTAGTGAACAGCTGGAAGGCGCAGATATGCACAAAATGCTGATGAATTCCGCTAAAATCAGTTTTGACAGCTTTTATGCATATGGACATCTTTACCTGGGATGTCTAGATATGAAGTGAGGGTAGGAAACTACATAGTTATGCCAAGAAACACAAAGTCCCGCTCATGGCTCTGAAGACAGATGGTAATGGATGGGTCACAAGTGTTTCCCGTACTTCGGAGATGACTGGGATTTGAGCTAAATATGAGCTTGTGAGACTCTGGATTTTAAATGTGATTGCTTTCTTTTGTTGAAGCAATGGTTAATGACATTTTCCTTGCAGAAGGCTTATGATCACTCCCCCTCCCTTTAAATAGTCACATGACCCATCATCTGATAGATTCATCCTGTTCTGACCACCGTGGATGGAGGAAGTCTATAGGAGCCCCTGTAGTTCTGCTGCTGCTGGAGCCGTGTTGTCTGCAGTCCTGATGTTTGGTTGCAGCAGTGAAGTTTGTTCGGTATCCTTTTATGTATGTCCCTGTGAGGTAGGACTTGCTGTACATATAGGGGAATACTTGCTTTAGCTGTGCAATTCAGAAACACAGGCACTCTTCCTATAAAAGATAGTCTATCCGGTTTATTAAAAGTCATAAATTGCTACACTGGCTATATAGCCATGACACAGTATACACAAGGAAATGTACACAGCATATAGTCCTTTACTTCAGGGTATATGTCCGCACACAATTATCTACTGACCTCAGTCAGCATGCAATGTCCCACTCAGGGTTTACCTGCTCTTGCAGCTTAGCAGGGTTCATACTGGCTCCAGTCTTGCCATCCAGGAGATCACACACAGGGATCACCCACCAGGTTCTTAGACTTGGTCCGTCTTGGCACCTGTCGTGAGTAAAGATCCCGTGGGCCTCATTTACCACCTGGACTTCCAGGAGCTGTAGTCAGCTCCACTCTCAAATATAGAAAAAAGAGCAGCACGGCTGGTACGGCAGGGTGCAAATCAATTCAAGCAACACTTCATTTTCTAAGTCAAACAGACCATCAAAAAATGAAAAGCAGCACTCCTTCTCAGAGGTGTTAGGTGCCTTTATCGGGCCCTCAGGATGTCAAATGGCAACATTTCGGTTACATAGAAACTTCCTTCAGCTCCACTCTCAGGCATGCTTGTTTGCCATTTGGTACAAACAGTACGTTTAAGGACCTTGCTTACATCACAGTCATGGGATACACACAGTCTCACTATATCACATGAGAGAAGCCTATGGGGAGGTATGTGTATGGTCAGTCCCACCCATCACTTCCTGACCATCCTCAAATCCAGCCAATATCATATAAAGGCTTGTGGAACAATAAGTCCCAGCAAAGATCCTGGATTTAGTTTGCAGCACACCTCTGTCTATGCGATACATACCTGTCATGTATAGTATTGCTGGTATACCTCACAGTCCCCTTGTCGGTTTTCCTTTCCCTCCCCTTGTACTCACGGTTCTTGGCCAACTACGGTATACAGGGTGAGTGGAGGGATAGTAAGGGACAATTCACAGAAAAAGGAAATAACTTAAAAACCTCACTGAAAACAGCCATAAGGTTACATACTAAATACACTAGCAGGATACAGCAGTTCCAATGATAAAGGTGGGGGTAACACAGGTGCAAAATACCGATGCAGCAGCCATTCTAAGCCTACCAAAACATGGAGGGGGTGATTTCTGGTATTATATATGCACACAGATGAGACTTAGTCAGGGATGAAGCATGTGATGGGGGTGGGGGGAAGGAACCACTTCGGGATGATAGGGAGCATAGGGTGCAAACACAGGTTTGTATCAGGTGCTGATCCGTCTCCCCTCTCCCTATCGGACTAGGCATGTGACGGTGGAGGGGGGAAGGACCTGCTTAGGGATGATAGGGAACGTAGGGTGCAAACACAGGTTAGTGTCAGGTGGTGATCCGTCTCCCCTCTCCCTATTGGACTAGACATGTGATGGTGGTGAGGGGAAGGAACTGCTTAGGGAGTATAGGGAACGTAGGGTGCAAACACAGGTTAGTGTCAGGTGGTGATCCGTCTCCCCTCTCCCTATTGGACTAGGCATGTGACGGTGGTGAGGGGAAGGAACTGCTTAGGGAGGATAGGGAGAATAGAGTGCAAACACAGGTTATCATCAGGTTTGTGATTAGTCTCCCCTCTATCAGACTAGGCATGTGATGGTGGAGGGGGGAAGGACCCACTTAGGGATGATAGGGAGCATAGGGTGGAAACACAGGTTAGTGTCAGGTTATGATCCATCTTCCTCTCCATATCAGACTAGGCATGTGATGGTGGAGGGGGAAGGCCTCATATAAGGATGATAGGGAGCATAGGGTGCAAACACAGGTTAGTGTCAGGTTATGATACATCTCCCCTCTTCGTATCGGACTAGGCATGTGATGGTGGCAGGAGGAAGGACCTGCTTAGGGATGATAGGGAGCATGGGGTGCAAACACAGGTTAGCGTCAGGTGGTGATCCGTCTCCCCTCTCCCTATCGGACTAGGCATGTGATGGTGGTGGGGAAAGGACCTGCTTAGGGATCATAGTGAGCATAAGGTGGAAACACAGGTTAGTGTCAGGTGGTGATCCGTCTCCCCTATCCCTATCAGACTTGGCATGTGATGGTGTTGGGGGAAGGAGCTGCTAAGGAATGATAGGGAACATAGGGTGCTAACACAGGTTAGCATCAGGTGGTGATCCATCTCTCCTCTCCCTATCGTAAGGGCCTTCCAACCCCTTTTCCATCCCCCATTGTATCTCTATGTTTGGCCACATGCTGGACATCCAATAGTCTGTGCGTGACAGGATGGTAGTGGGCGACCAGGCAAGGTGAAGCCTGTTTTGGGCATTCCAGATCGGCTTGAGTAGACTTGGACTTGTATACAGGCGGCATCAAGGGCTCAAACCAGGCAGTGATAGAGTGATGGAGAAGGTTAGCGGCCGGTGCTCCTTGACGTTGGCTTTCTAGACTGTCGTAGCGAGGGCTCGTCAAGCAGAACCACTTGATGAAAATCCTTCTGAAGTTTGATTTGATTTTGGAAAGTCTGAAACAAACCCGATAAACTTTCAGCTGCAAATGTTCCAAGCGGAATATAAAAGGATTACAAAAATGATACCTTAAGGTGATTTGTGTCTGCCAGATCATATCAGCGCTGTTCGCTAGATGCCGTTTCGGATGTAATCACTCTTCTCCTGTGCTCCGAGGGGTCTGTTCAAAGAGAAATAAATGTCTCTTTTCTTCCAGATGAAAGAAAATAAGAAACAATGGCACTTGTCAGGAATGAAAGCGCTCTAAACAACGCCCCCCCTCTCCCCGCTGTCTCGCTTATTTGTAAGAAGGACTAGTTTATTCTCTGTGCACCCCCAGACAGCTGTCAGCGGCTCCTTAAGGAAGCGCCACAATAGAGATGCACCCCCCCGATAAGATTTCACTGATCATTTCTTTATTCTTTTTGTCGCAAACCTGTGATCGGATCAGGACTGTCACGTGCTGTCTGCTCTCCAGTCCTTGTGAAATGCTTTGCTGTAGTAAATTTCCTTTGGCACACATAGTGTTAATATCAGCTTTTGTCTATGGTATTATGGCTCTTGAGGTTCAGGTGAGCCGCTGCTGCTGACGAAAAGTAGTCCACTCCCCAGCCTTTAAAGAGTTCCCTCTTCCACCCGCAGGTGTTGCTGATAGAGTTTTAGTCTCTACAAGACCTGGAGCTGAGAAGACGTGTGTCACCTCAGGGCTGGATCAACTATTCGCAAATTAGGCAGATCTTGAAGGTTTATTGCACTTGCTGTCCTCGCCTGCTTCATCCATTGAGACATGGAGTCAGTGAGTCTAAATGCAGTTACATAATAGATGTTGTAAAGTGGTATGTTACAGTTAACTAAGAGAATCCTGCATTATTTGGTGCCCATCTTGGCCAATGACTTTGGAATCGGCTTCATTCTCCAAATTAAGGTCCATCCGTCATTGGATACATAAAGATTTGTCATCTAAATCTACTGACACGTTGCCATCCACAGTTGGGGGGTCATTGTTGACTGACATCATGAAGTACTTGTTAGTCTTAAAGGAACTCTGTCCGGACATCTTTCAGTATGATACTAATGTTACCCTTGAATAGTGCTCAGACAGACCTTTTAGAGTATGTAAAAATTGTTACTGTACCCTCTATAGTTCTCTTGCTATAAGCACCTGTCGCGCCCCGGGGACGGGGGGTACTCAGAGCCGGGTCCTCTCGTCGTCCAGGGCTTCGGGGTGTTGTCAAAGTGACGTGACTCGGCTCCGTGGTCCCAGGCACGGCAATAAAAGGGGGAAAAAATAACAATAAAAAAGTTTTTTTTTAAGAATAAGTTTGTGATGCCACCCATGATTTGTGGCCAGTGTGGGCCACTGCTGCCGTCCAGGCCTCTGGGGATGTTGGTGGTGGCAGGCAGCCAGGATGGTGAGCCCTCCATGGGTAGGGCTTTGTCCCCAGGGCAGGTGTAGGGACAGAGGCAGACATGTTCATCCGCTGCCAGCAGAGTTCAATGTCACTTACAATCAGGCTGCGTCTGCCTGTGCAGCGGTTCATTCGGTGGCTCCGCAGGTGAGCTCCTGCTACTGTCGTATAAATCACAGTCTGACACACGATGCTTTGAGCTTGACCGGGTACTTTTCTTCAACTCGACAGTTCACACAACAAAGCAGTTACAGTTCACTCGGTAAAACGGTTCACAGATGGTTCCGGTCACACCCTGGCAGCTGGGACGGTTCGTCGGTTGCACTCCCTTTCTAAGTCCTCCCGGACCTCTGTCCATAGCCAATGGTCCAGTGATCACAGGTTTTTCCTGGGCTCCCTTCTTTGGGATTCCTAACCCTCGTTCGACGGCCTTTCCTTCATTGTGCCGGGTTTTGGTTCCTGGACATGAAGTCCCTTCACTCCGCCGGTTAATTCTATGGCTGGGGCATGCAGCATCCTACCACTTCAACAGGGCCGGCACCCTGGTTCCAACCCGGTCTGGTCCTCAGTGCCCCATTGGCTCGGGAACACCTTAGACCCCTTCTCTCTTCCCTCGGTACTTGGCCTGGAACTCGGACGATCCATACGATGGCAAATTCCGCCAGGTCCGGGATCTTCCTTACTGGTGCTTCAGTCTCAGGGTGTCTCGGCTTAGGAGTTCTGTTCCTCTCCCTCTACAACCCGCCAAGAACTCGAACATGAACCTCTTTTTGTCTCTCTGACTGAGCTCTTCTAACTTGGTGTTCCTGGGTTTTACTCCAGTTCCTCCACCCTCTTTCCGGGTTCTTCCTCAACTCACTCTCCACTTAGTCCCTCCCGCTACCCCTTGCCTGACATGAAGTAACTAGGACTAGGGATTGGGGGAGTGACAACTTAGCAGTCCCAGCTGCAGTTCTTCACTGTGGCCACTGGTCTGCAGGGGCGCCACGCACCTTCACAGCCAGCAGGTAGCTATCTTCAGCAGTAAAAGTAATTGACTGGGCTAGTGTATAGTCCAGGAATGTAAATGTTATTTAAATAACCACGCCTATCCAAGCTGGTATTCTGTCCCTCCCCTGTGCTGATGTTATACTGAAAATCTCAGGCTTCTGTAGGCTCTTAGCACACAAGATGTGGTATGATCAGACCATGTCCCTGTACTGTCAGACACTTCCATTACACAGTACATAGCACAGACAAATATGTAAGATTATCTCAGCACAGGAGATGTGTTATGATCAGACCATGTCCCTGTACGGTCAGACACCTCCATTACACAGTACACAGCAGGGACACATATATAAGATTATCTCAGCACAGGAGATGTGGTATGATCAGACCATGTCCCTGTACGGTCAGACATATCCATTACACAGTACATAGCAGGGACACATATATAAGATTATCTCAGCACAGGAGATGTGGTATGATCAGACCATGTTCCTGTACGGTCAGACACCTCCATTACACAGTACACAGCAGGGACACATATATAAGATTATCTCAGCACAGGAGATGTGGTATGATCAGACCATGTCCCTGTACGGTCAGACACCTCCATTACACAGTACACAGCAGGGACACATATATAAGATTATCTCAGCACAGGAGATGTGGTATGATCAGACCATGTCCCTGTATGGTCAGACACATTTATTACACAGTACACAGCAGGGACTCATTTATAAGATTCTCAGCACAGGAGATGGTATGATCAGTGTGGCACCCCAGCGGGGGATTGCCACAGGTTCCACCGGTGCAAGGAGGGAATTACACCTTGGTTAACACAGCACACACCACCTTCCACCCCAGACCTGAAGGGGGAGCTCTACTGGCTGCCTTAAGCCAGTTCCCCTTTAAGAACATCCAGGCCTGAGGGGAAGAGTTAGTCCCTGTAGATTCAGTTCCTGAGAGGAGAGAGAAAAGAGAGGAGACAGAGGAACTGGTCGCTGGGGGAGATCCAGGCCCAGGACCAGGGACCACTGACTGCTGTGTGCACCCTAGGGAAAGGGTCGAAGGCAAGTGGAAAAAGAAGGGAACTAAGAAAAGGGAACTGGTTACTACAGCCCTTTAGTACACCCGGACACCGGAGTCCGATGCTGCCAGCATTTAGTGCCACAGAAAAAGCCCGGGAGACTCAGGAGGAGTTCAGCCCTGAGGAGAGCAAGTAAGAGACGCTAAAACTGACAAAGTATAGGACCAGGGGCCACAAGAGAAACAGGGACCCCGCAGAAGGACCTCATTGTCAGTTTAGGACAAAGCCCAGAGAAGGAGAAGAAGCGGTGGGTTCAGGCTCAGGCAGGACTTATCCCAAACCACAGAGCACAGACACAGAGGAGGCCTCATAACTTTCTAAGGTGGAAGTCCCAAGTTGCACCGGGGACCTGGTTATTACTCTGGACTGTACCTGTTACCCTGTCACCAGTAAAAGGTATAGAAACAATAACTCCTGTGTGTGTGTGCCTGTCTAACCGCCACAATTCACCGCCTTGTCTGCAAAGACTTAACTCCTACTCCCCTCATCCATCCCTGCTGCCCTGAGGTAAAGCTCCACCTGTGGGGAGCTGCTCCACACTCTGCTGCACCCATCATCACCTCAGTGGCCGGCTTGCAGCGCCTTTACCATATTGTTGGGAACTATAGGTGGCGTCACGTTCCTTTGTAAATATCCCCTTATCCCCCACCATTCCCCACCATTGAGGGTCCAGGGCACGGGACCGTGGATCGACCAGTCGTGATCCCCCCCATCAAAGCCACCATCAGCCTCAGTACCCGAGTACCCCATACCCTGTCGACCGCCTAAATCAGACCATGTCCCTGTATGGTCAGACACATCCATTACACAGTACACAGCACGGACACATATATAGGATTATCTCAGCACAGGAGATGTGGTGTGATCAAATCATGTCCCTGTACAGTCAGACACATCCATTACACAGTACATAGCAGGGGCACATATATAGATTATCTCAGCACAGGATATGTGGTATGATCAGACCATGTTCCTGTATGGTCAGACACATCCATTACACAGTACATAACAGGGACACATTTATAGATTATCTCGGCACAGGAGATGTGGTATGATCAGCCCATGTCCCTGTACAGTCAGACACATCCATTACACAGTATATAGCAGGGACACATATATAAGATTATCTCAGCACAGGAGACGTGGTATGATCAGACCATGTCCCTGTATGGTCAGACACATCCATTACACAGTATATAGCAGGGACACATATATTAGATTATCTCAGCACAGGAGATGTGGTATGATCAGACCATGTCCCTGTATGGTCAGACACATCCATTACACAGTATATAGCAGGGACACATATATAAGATTATCTCAGCACAGGAGATATGGTATGACAAGACTATGTCCCTGTATGGTCAGACACATTCATTACACAGTACACAGCAGGGACACATATATAAGATTACCTTAGCACAGGAGATGCGGTATGACCAGACCATGTCCCTGTACGGTCAGACATATCCATTACACAGTACATAGCAGGGACACATATATAAGATTATCTCAGCACAGGAGATGTGGTATGATCAGACCATGTCCCTGTACGGTCAGACACATCCATTACACAGTATATAGCTGGGACACATATATAAGATTATGTCAGCACAGGAGATGTGGAATGATCAGACCATGTCCCTGTATGGTCAGATACATCCATTACACAATATATAGCAGGGACACATATATAAGATTATCTCAGCACAGGAGATGTGGTATGATCAGACCATGTCCCTGTACGGTCAGACACATCCATTACACAGTATATAGCTGGGACACATATATAAGATTATGTCAGCACAGGAGATGTGGAATGATCAGACCATGTCCCTGTATGGTCAGATACATCCATTACACAATATATAGCAGGGACACATACTGTATATAAGATTATCTCAGCACAGGAACATTTTATATAAACACATCCAAATGTGAAAATTAGTATTATTCTGAGATCTATTGATTAAAGTCAACTTTGTTAGTGGGAATAACCCTTTAAGTGCCTCATTATCTTATTATTTTCGTCCTTCTGCTTAGGTTCCTTCAGAGGTCACCCATCAGCAAGGTGAGATGTACCGTATCACTGTATACAGTCAGTGACGATGCCCCAATATGTCCCGTATTCAGCCTCCGCCCAGCACTTCCCCGCACATCTCGTGCTCTCTGGTCGTCAATTGTCAGCGCTCAATGTGGCTGTCAAGTCAATGTGCTCAAGTTGAGATGCGGAGATTTGCCAATTCGGAGGGAGGTCTCGTGTCTGCCGGTGAATTGCCAGCCCCGGAGCGCCCCCTCCTCCCGTATGTATAATTGTACGGTTTCTGTATGCATACAGGATGCAATATATAATTTATCTACAAATGGATCACGGCAGCGGTAATGAGAAGCGCGACACCGCTTATGTAATAGGGGAATAATTGCAGATTCCAGTGATTTACAAACAGCTCAATGTGCTTTAATCAGTTTTAGCAGATGGAAACATTTTAAATTCCGGTTTCTAGAAGGAAAAATAAATTGTCACAAATAAAACGCAAGGTTCAATCTATGATTTCCTGCATTTTATAACCTCGTCAGTTAAATAGTCAAACACTGATCTGCATATTGGATCCGTCTTAAGATGTTCTAAAGTGTGCGGGTCCGGAGTCAATATTCTTTTTCTGCCCTGTGGTATTTGCAAGAGGGGAACAGTGGAAGGGGGTGGTCTATGCTCATTTGTTCATGTTTTTCAGTGTCTCTGAGCCATGTGTGATGTTGCTGTTAAGTGTCTGACAGGTCTGTATGGTCGAGGACGACCATATTCAAGAGGGGAACAGTGTAAGAGGGTGGTCTATGCTCGTGTGTTCGTGACTCTGAAGACACCAACTGTGTTATTGTATTGCAATGTGAATTGTGTAAAGTGTATATGTATATGTATATAATGTTGGCTTACGGGCCCATGTGTTTATGAGAACTGAACTTTTGGTTCCAGAGTTCCAACCCAGTGGGACCGAGGTCACGATGACCCATCTAAAGAAACAAGACTTTGTTTTGGAGCTTCTCATGTTTTTGAATGTCTCTGTCCCATGTGTGGAGTTGCTGTTTGGTGTCTTCCAGGTCCATATGGTCGAGGACGACCATATTCAAGAGGGGAGCAATTTAAGAGGATGGTCTATGCTTGTGTGTTCCTGCCTCTGAAGACACCAACTGCATTCTTGTATTGTATTGTGTTAAATGTATATGTATATGATATTTATAAGAACTGAACTTTTGGTTCCAGAGTTCCAACCCAGTGGGACCGAGGTCACGATGACCCATCTAAAGAAACAGGACTTTGTTTTGGAGCGTCTCATGTTTTTGAATGTCTCTGTCCCATGTGTGGAGTTGCTGTTTGGTGTCTTCCAGGTCCATATGGTCGAGGACAACCATAATTAAGAGGGGAGCAATTTAAGAGGGTGGTCTATGCTCATGTGTTCCTGCCTCTGAAGACACCAACTGCATTCTTGTATTGTATTGTGTTAAATGTATATGTATATAATGTTTATAAGAACGGAACTTTTGGTTCCAGGGTTCCAACCCAGTGGGACCGAGGTCACGATGACCCATCTAAAGAAACAAGACTTTGTTTTGGAGCGTCTCATGTTTTTGAATGTCTCTGTGCCATGTGTGGAGTTGCTATTTGGTGTCTTACAGGTCCATATGGTTGAGGACAACCATATTCAAGAGGGGAGCAAATTAAGAGGGTAGTCTATGCTTGTATGTTTCTGCCCCTGAAGACACCAACTGCATTCTTGTATTGTATTGTGTTAAATGTATATGTATATGATGTTTATAAGAACTGAACTTTTGGTTCCAGAGTTCCAACCCAGTGGGACCGAGGTCACGATGACCCATCTAAAGAAACAGGACTTTGTTTTGGAGCGTCTCATGTTTTTGAATGTCTCTGTGCCATGTGTGGAGTTGCTGTTAGGTGTCTGACAGGTCCATATGGTCAAGGACAACCATATTCAAGAGGGGAGCAATTTAATGTTTATAAGAACTGAACTTTTTGTTCCAGGATCCCAACCCAGTGAGACCGGGTTCACAATGACCCGCCTTAAGGAAACAGGACGCTGTTTTGGAGCTGCTCATATTTTTGGATGTCTCTGTGCCATGTGTGGTGTTGCTGTTTGGTGTCTTAGAGGTCTGTATGGTTGAGGACAATCATGTTCAAGAGGGGAGCAGTGTAAGAGGGCGATATATGCTTGTGTGTTTCTGCACCTGCAGATACCAACCATGTTATTGTGTTGCAATGTGAATTGCATGAAGTGTATATGTGTATTATGTGAACAGTAGTGTGATGTTTCAAAGTATAAAATGTAGCAGTGTTAGGAATGTAAATAATAGAAATGGATAGAGTTTATAGCAATAGATGACAGTAAGGGTAAGTTGTGGGATCAGCCCACTGGGGTTGGAGATAGTCACTAGGGGTAGAGGGAAGTGACTCACCGTGGCCGGGACTCCGGTTTAGACAGGCGATGCTTCCTTCCTCCTTTCTACCTACTTAGTTGCCAGTGTCGCCCAGGAATACCAGGTCGGGTACGGGGAGGCTGCTTCAATGCCCTATCCATGATGTACGTTCTGGATGTTTTGGGGAGCCTTGGATCCCTCAGTGGGTACACCGCTGGTTAGACGACTGGAAGTTGGCTGGTGGTGGGGTGCTCCTTTGAAGCTGCTCCTCCACTCTTCTGGTTCGCGTGGCAGAGGTGAACTGCTGCCAGCTTCGGTACCAGTGAACCGTCTGAGTTGTGGGCACGGAAGTCTTTTGGGAACCCGTGTAGATAATGCCCAATCCCGGTGGTTAAGGCCTCAGGTGCTGACACCCGACCGGTGACGGCCCAGGGGCCCGCACGGGGTGCGGAGCCCCCGCTCCTCTCCAAGTTCTAGTCTTAGACCCTTCTTCTCCGAGTCCTAGACTATTCTCCTTCTGTCTAGATTATTGTGTGTTCTACTACACTACCCTAACACTCCACCCCCAGGACCTATGATTGGCCCTCTGTTCTAGGTGTTGCATGTTGGGTTGGATCTCTATGTTAACCGGATCATTGCTGAGTCAGAGGATATTGCGGCTGCATTTGTGGCTGCAATACCCTCTTGTGACGCACTCGTTGCGGGGCGCCACACTCCCCCTTGGTTGAATACGCTTGTCCCCAAGCGTCACACTACCCACATTACAGAGGTTTTTGTATTTTATAACAGGTAATACACTTTTATTAATGACAAGTCATATATGCATAAAAGTGAAAAGGGTAACACATTGCGCGGACCCGGCGGGCGGTCGGCTGTCCTTAGAATAAAAGTTCAGGCTGTATCCACCAAGTCGCGGTGTTACGGTGCAAACAGGAAGAAGTCTCTTTAGTAGCAAAGTTCAAACAACTTAAGTCACTTATGGAGGGCAGTGTTCCGGACTCGTATAGCGAACCACCCGTCACAGCATACATGTCGCTCATAGGTTACTATGTCCCCTCTATACAAGTCTCGGCTTGGATGACCTCGCGGTAGGTGCGATTCCACATCACGACGCCCCACAAATACTTCAGTACTCACACCCTCCTCCCTTACGAATCCCCACCCGGTGGACAAGTTAAATGTGCTTACCCACCCGGTTTTACGGAATTGTTCAGGTAGTGGAGATTGGCGGCGGGCCTCGGCGCGAGCCTGCATGTTAGCTTGCAGTCGAGTGTGCCACCCGTCTCTCCGGATACGACGTACCTCTTCGTCGGAGTGGTGCGGCGTGTGGATAAAGTCACTACGGCGTGCTGGTTGTTGAACTGCTCGAGCTTGGTGGGCAGTCTGGAGTGGAGCCCGGTTTAACGGAACCGGAGAAGATACTGTTGCGGCGGCACCCGACCAGTGCACCCGAGCTGATCGCCCGGCAGAAGGGTTCCTTGTGTCTCCCCAGGCGAACCCGGTGTAGAGATCCTCAGCTAGACTGTAGGTCTCCTCTTCATCCTCCTCGACCTCTCCTTCGATGGCTACGTCAGGCTGCTCGGCTGGCGAAGATGATGGGATGGAATCCTCTGAATCGGTGGGTGGCTGTGCTGCAAAGTTCTCCTCGGGGTCGTTGTGCAGGACTTCCAGGCTGCCTGCCTCTTCTTCTGTAGCAGCGGGAAGTGGTGTTTCAATCCCGGTCACCGGGTAGGCCTCTGTAGTTGCAGAGGAGGCCTCCGGTTCAGGGGAGAAACAGGCGACAGTCTCAGTATTGTGGAAACTAGTCGCGGGTTCCGCAGGTGGAACCAGGTGGATGTCAGCTTCTTCGTGGGAGCATATTGGAAGCTCCGGCTCTGGAACGGGGTCGGCTGCGGTTTCATCCGCTGGAACGGGTCGAGCCGTGGTCCTCACGGGAATGATACAGTCTATTGGCTCCGGTGACGAAGCAGGACAGGTGGTGGGCGATGGTGAGGTAGTTGAAAAGCTGGCGATGTCGTCTGGGCTTGGAGAAGCTGTACCCGGTCGGCTCTGCTGCATCGCATGATGGAGTCTTCTGCCTAGGGTTGCGCTCCAGCTGCGAATCGTCCATTCCACAGTCTCAAGTAGTCGCACCCGGAGGTCTTGTAGAGCCTCTAGCCAGAAGTCGGGGCTGCCGTCTATGGTAAGGGCAGGATCCGGACCCGGTTGGCCTATGGCTGCTCTGGCCTCCGCCTCGACCTCCCGCATTAGGTCTTGGAGTCTTGTGCTGGCCATTCTCTTCTTGGAGGGAAACCACACCCGTTCAACCGGTAAACGTTCTGGTAGAGCTGGTGAAGAAGTCTGTCTGACACTCCCATTTCCTCTGGGCTTTTGTAGTCCAATCGTGGGAAAAGTCTTTGGGGTCCGCCCCCATGGTTGATTCGACCAATCAGGGCGGACAAAGAGTTTGGCGCCTTTTGTCTTTAGCCCTCCCACGATGAGGGGGGGGTTGACTCACTCCTGGGCTTACACGTGGCGGCTTCTTGTGGCGGGAACGCCATCTTGGGTGCCATCTTGACCCAATGGTGAAAAGGCGGGAAAGTTCTTTTAGGGACGAACAAAGTCCAAATTGTAGACAATAAAGTCCATTTTAAGCACAATATACCCGTTGGGTAACGGGCCTGCTCGTATCCTGTTCGTGACGCCATTTTCTGACTCACTGTGGCCGGGACTCCGGTTTAGACAGGCGATGCTTCCTTCCTCCTTTCTACCTACTTAGTTGCCAGTGTCGCCCAGGAATACCAGGTCGGGTACGGGGAGGCTGCTTCAATGCCCTATCCATGATGTACGTTCTGGATGTTTTGGGGAGCCTTGGATCCCTCAGTGGGTACACCGCTGGTTAGACGACTGGAAGTTGGCTGGTGGTGGGGTGCTCCTTTGAAGCTGCTCCTCCACTCTTCTGGTTCGTGTGGCAGAGGTGAACTGCTGCCAGCTTCGGTACCAGTGAACCGGCTGTGAGTTGTGGGCACGGGAGTCTTTTGGGAACCCGTGTAGATAATGCCCAATCCCGGTAGTTAAGGCCTCAGGTGCTGACACCCGACCGGTGACGGCCCAGGGGCCCGCACGGAGTGCGGAGCCCCCACTCCTCTCCAAGTTCTAGTCTTAGACCCTTCTTCTCCGAGTCCTAGACTATTCTCCTTCTGTCTAGATTATTGTGTGTTCTACTACACTACCCTAACACTCCACCCCCCAGGACCTATGATTGGTCCCCTGTTCTAGGTGTTGCATGTTGGGTTGGATCTCTATGTTAACCGGATCATTGCTGAGTCAGAGGATATTGCGGCTGCATTTGTGGCTGCAATACCCTCTTGTGACGCACTCGTTGCGGGGCGCCACAGAAGACTCCATCTTACTTCAGTAGTTGTTGAGAGTAGTATTGTGACAAGTGTCAAGTCAGACGTGCAAGTTGTGTAGAGTATCTAGACCACAGCTAGTGGGTGTTTGTGGCTAATGAGACCACAATGTCTCGTGGGACAGAAAGGATAGAGCTCCAGGGAAGGACTCAAGGAGTAAGGATGTATAGAGAACTAGCTCCGTCCTAATGCTAAGTACTCCAGGCCCAGGACTCTAATCAGTCTTCTGATGGCGGGCTATCTCCAAGTCCTCAGGAGGACGTTTAGCACAGACCTTGGTGGACAGGTCGATACAGTGATGGACGTTAGACCACATCTGAGCAAAAACAGACGGATTTGGTGCAAATCAAAAACAGCTGAAAAACACCGAAATTGAACATAAATGATGTGCAAGTGCAATAATGGATTGGACCCCTTCTCTTGACTTATGTCTGTGCAGAGGGGTCTCTGCTGCATTACGAAGAGGCAGGAAGTATTAATACTACTAATCTTTAATATCTCGTTTGGGGGCATCCTTTTTTTTGTATTTTATCTATTTTTTGATGCTTCTTTCCGTGCTGTTTTGGGTTTCTGAGAGGTAACTGTCTACCCCGATATTATACAATGTGTAGGGTTACATCAGTCTCTGTGACATCATTTCTACATTAGAGATGAGCAAACCTGTTAAAATTCGAATTTGCCAAATTTGACAAATTTAACCAAGAAATTTGATTAGAGGAAAGTTGAATCAAATCTGCTCCAAAGTCTCCAAAAATTGTGGTAAATTGTGGTAATCTTCACTGTCACACACTAATTGTATAGTTTATTCAGTGTTTTACGGCTTTCTTTTTTTCCTTCTATGGCTAAAATGTGACGTCTTTGCACTGTCAAGATTTACCCCAAAATGGCTGCTGCATTCCTTGCCTCAGCTTTTATATATATGACTATGATGTTAAGCCCTGATTGACTGTGTGGTACTATGTAATGAGATAGCTACAAGGCATTATGGGGAACCTTATGTGGTCCTTTTCTGGCTAATGCAATCTTCTGCAATGTCTATGTTATGATTGCATAGCAACTCACATGGGAATATTGGTCTAACACTAAAAAAACTGCAACTGACCCAGCTGGTTCCTGTACAGACTAAGGTTCCTGATCCTAGCGTTAACCACAGACTAAGAAGAGACGTGGCTGCCTGAAAGGATGTCAAGTGTTTCTCATATCTTTTCAGGAACCAGGGGAAAGTGCAGAGTACATTATACCTAGGAAAGGAGTGCTAAGATAGAAAAAGATCACTAAAGGAGTTTAAACAACCATAACAACAAAGTAGAAAGTAAAGGAACTTACTGCTAGAAGGGAATGCCACCTACGTCCTAACCACAAGAGGGTGCAGAGCCGAGATGGGAGAGAAGATAACCCTAGCAGGTCTCTCACTGACCGGCATAACATGCCTGAAACTCCAAGCAACATCCACTTCAGAATATTGCCAACCTTGCCCTATGCTCCAGATAAGCCCTAGGCTAAGACGTTCACGGACTGGGAAAATACAGCAACTCCTACAGCGAATGTAACAGCAGGAAGAACAAGCACAGACGTCTTCACTGCACGGGGTCCTAGTAGAGACTAAACTCTATCAGCGACACCCAGTGGAGGGAAGTCGAACTACTTAAAGGCTGAGTAAGTGGAGACCTGAAAGATCTGGCACACCCCCGCCTGCACCAGCACATTCAGAGCCATGCACAGACAGCAGCGACTTCTAGCATTAACCCCGGATGAACCAAAGGAAATTTACTCTGATTTAAATTACAGCGGCTTTACGCATAGACTGCAAAGCAGTCACCACGTGACATTACCGCTTCCCATGTGTTTTGCTCTGGCAATAGAAAGGCTCATAGTTTGGTAATGGAAGGGGTGCACATATTTTTGGTCTTGCCGCGTGAGCACAGATCTGTATGTGAAGATATTCTGAACATCTTGTATGGACTTAAAAATAGAACTTTTCCCTATCAACAATTCTCCTTGAAGTGAAGTCACAAGACGCCGAGGCGGCTGCACCTCGTGGAGAGATTGTCCCTTAGATGGATCTCAGGTGCTGGCGGCAGACAGGACGCCTCTAATTAGCGGCACAGCTCTCGCTCTTGTCACCTCGTGTAAACATCGCGTTTGGGCGCTGGGATGTGCGGTTCATGTAAGGTGAAGGCTCAGCCGCAGCTGCTGGTGATACAGGGGGCACATCAGGGGTCCGTCCGCAGGAATAGAATGGATGACACCACCGCGTATGAAGAACGTTCTGCATCGTCTCACAGACCGACCTTCATTACCTGCAAGTCACAAAGCCTTATAGAGAGTCAGGCTGTGCCAGAGTGAGCGCCAAGGGCCCACCAGCAACCCTGACTGGGGGCCCACTGTTCAGCTACACATTTATCTGTACTCCTATGTAAAAATGCACTGGATCGTTTGTTGAGTAAATTATGAGAATTTGCTTTTCTCTGTACATAGTGAATCCAATGTTATAGGGCTCACTCCAGCACAAGAGCTCACCAGGAGATTCCCCTCCTGCCCAAGCCTGAATTTAGGCATAGGCTATGAATGGATTAGAGAGGTACATAGAGATGAGGTGGATAGATAGATAGTATAGAGGTATAATATAGTGTAGCACCCATCGTCATGGTGCTGGTCCCCACGAGACCGGGGGAGCAACGTCCATGGCATACTCACCCTGATGGTGTTCCTGTCCATTTGTTCACTTCCCGTCCATATCTTCCTGCTTCCAGCGACTGTGATCACTACACAGGTCTCCTGGAAGGATGCTTAGGCAGCGCGTGCCGCATCTTTGAGATTCTTAAAGGGCTATTGCACCCTAGCCTGGACGTGCTTCTCAGACTATGGCTGAGAAGCACAGGGTACTTAAAACCACCTTACCCCATTGGGAGGTGCCTGGGCAACATGGTCTATCCCTGAGCGTGTTGCTAGTTTTCACTATACCTGTACCCTGTGCCCGTTATCCTTAGCCTTTACCCACTAACCCTGTTTCATCCTAGAGTTCTGTACCTTCCTGAACCTTCTGTGACATGTACATGCAACGCCCATGCAACGCCTGGTGGGCCGTGGGGTCCTTGGTAACCAGGAGAATCGGGTGAGTCAGTTCTTTGGGAGGTCATGGTGGCTTTGACCCGACTCCGTGGCCCTGGGCGCGCAGTGAAGGGGGGTAGTATTTACAGAGGATGATCGTGACGCTACCTGTGGTGTTCGGCCAAAGATGCAGATTACGACCGCTGGGGCAGATGGTGGTGCAGCCAGGATGGTATCACTCCCCACAGGTGGAGCGAGTCCCCAGGGATAGACAATCAGTCACTGGAAGATGATAAGGGCAGTGATAATGTTGAGCAGGAGGTAGTAGCGAAGGCGCGGCAATAACTGGAGGGAACCAGGAATGCAGTTTGGTACCTTTTACTTGGTGATCAGGCAAGTACGATCCGGCTGAGTGCTGTGCTCTCCCAGGATGCAGCTTGGTCAGCTGATTTGGGGCCGCTCCACCAAGACATATTTCCATAAGCCTTTCCTGGTTGACACTCTCCCGCACTAATCTTTCCTGCGTCTTCCTGGCCTACCACATCCCATGGCAGGCAGCTGCAGGCCCTGTTGAGTGATGGCCAGGCACATCCTCTGACCCTCGTATAGGCACTGTGCCAGGATGGGTCCATTGGTTCGGCCACCGGACATGCAATCCGGAGGCCTCCAGTTTCCTTGCTACGGCGTACAGTCCTTCAACTAGATCGGTGCCGGTCCCCTCTTGCAAACTAGTCCCTCCAGGCGCCACGGGTGATTCCTCACTCCTGAGTTCCCTAGGACTTCTTCTTTCTACTCCTTCCCTCCACTCCACTAACTCCTTTTCTTCATCTCTCCCTCTCACTAAACTGTTCTTTTTCCTTCTCTCCCACCCCCTCTACCTCTTTCCTCCTCGAGCCTGAGAATCGGGGCCTTCTGTCAAATAGGGTACACCCAGGATCCCCTGCCGTGGTGTCAGGATGGTGTTAGGTGCAGTGTTTTTGTCTTGGCTTTGCCAACCCTTCTCACCTGAGAGCTGTGACCCCAATCCTGTGGAGTAGATGCGGCATCAATGTAGCGACCAATCCACAGGGGCTCTACATACACATCTGAACCTGCTTGCACATGCTGTTTTATATACCTGTCTGTACATGCCTGCACCAGCTGTGCCGAATACCCATCTGTACCTGCCTGCACCTGCTGTACCATATACCTATCTGAACCTGCCTGCACCCGCTGTGCCATATACCCATCTGAACCTGTCTGCACCCACTGTGCCATATACAGTACCTATCTGAACCTGCCTGCACCTGCTGTGCCATATACCTGTCTGAACTTGCACCTGCTGTGCCATATACAGCACCTATCTGAACCTGCCTGCACCTGCTGTGCCATATACCTGTCTGAACCTGCCTGCACCTGCTGTGCCATATACAGCACCTATCTGAACCTGCCTGCACCTGCTGTGCCATATACCTGTCTGAACCTGCCTGCACCAACTGTGCCATATACAGCACCTATCTGAACCTGCCTGCACCTGCTGTGCCATATACCTGTCTGAACCTGCCTGCACCTGCTGTGCCATATACAGCACCTATCTGAACCTGCCTGCACCTGCTGTGCCATATACCTATCTGAACCTGCCTGCACCCGCTGTGCCATATACCTGTCTGTACCTGCCTGCACCTGCTGTGCCATATACATATCTGAACCTGCCTGCACCTGCTGTGCCATATACCCATCTGAACCTGCCTGCACCCGCTGTGCCACATACCCATCTGTACCTGCCTGCACCTGCTGTGCCATATACATATCTGAACCTGCCTGCACCTGCTGTGCCATATACCTGTCTGCACCTAGAGACTCTGTCCATTAGAGCTGACCCCTGGAGTCAGCTGTTGTGGCATCGAGACCCCCTGGGGCTGCACTTGGCGACCACCTATTTCCACCTCCTGTGGCTGTAGCAGAAATCTTGGTGGCCCTCCCAGGCTCGCTCCTCCTCGGGGCGGCGATTGGTGTCACGGGCTTGTGAGTCCACTCCTGGAAGCTCGCCCTCCTGACAGGCTAACAAAAAGTTTATCAATTATCAAAATACAAAGTGATGAAGAAAAGAAAAATGTCTATGTTCCTAACGAGTGGACTGAGCCTTATTAGTAGGTTTACTCCCTGAGTTATTTGACCATAGGAGGCATTTTTAACTATTTGTTGAGGTTTGTAGAAAAAGATGTTTTAAATTTTATCTGTTAAAAAAAATGTGAAAAAATAAAAAAAGGTAAAAAAGTTTCTTTAAAAAGTTCCACATTCTGTATCTGTATGATGAAATATTAAGCCGGTCCTCGACTCCTCGCCTTCTACGCTGCCATCTGCACCGCACAGACTCTGCAGACGGAGCCGCGATTGTAGATGGTTGTGGTTTAGTGTCTGGAGCACCCAGGGAACGGGGAAGAAAAATTGCTTGAGGATTCCATTAAAAATGTAAAGGTCTGGACAAAAGAAAGAGAAAGATCTGTTCTTAATCCAGACAGGCCTGAGAGGAGAAACCATCAGAAGTGATGACGCGCCGAGCCGAACTTAACACTAAACCCCCAAAGATGTTTTTGTTTACCGAAAAGCTCAACTCAGAGACAATACTTTCTATAAATCCTTGTGTCAGTGGTGTAGAGTCATTAAGTCAAACATCCGACCCCGACTCTTCAATTTCCCCGAATCCGACTCCGACTCCACCAAAATGGACACCAACTCCACAACCGGGGCTGTGAAGTCAGTAAGCCAAACATCCTACTCTGAATCCAACTCCACCAAAATGGACACCGACTCCGCATTTGACACCTCAATTAGCCTGAATCCGACTCTGACTCCACCAAAATGGACACCTAATTCGACTCTACAACCACGGCTATGAAGTCAGTAAGCCAAACATCCGACTCTCCCTGCATGTGTAAACCAGATATGGACTGAATAAATTATCCATATGCCTGCAACCCGGTGAGTGCCGCTCTTCTTTCTGACAGTATTGATTACACTTGCGCTCGAGCTGAGCAACACCGTTCAGGTGTGTCGCAAACCCACATAATGGAATAATTGCCCGAAGATAGGACTCAGTGCCCGGTTTTCTTTCTTCAGGTCTGCAAACATCCGACTCTGACTCCTTAATTTCCTTAAAAAGAAAAAATAGTGTTACGCCACCTGTGGATCTCTCCTGTCGTTAAAGCGGTCGTATTATAAGCAAACTAACCTTTGAAGGTTGTGCCCGATCCGCACAACCAGATTGTGAGCGTAGTTTGTGGCTCAGGCTGCCAGCCTTGGATCTGTAGTGCTCCTGTATCCTCAATCACCTCTGCTCCTGGCCTCGTGCTGTCCACACTCTCTCTCCAGGGTTAGGTCAGGAAACACCAGGTTGATCCATTAACCCTATCCCTCCTGCAGCTCTGTCACCGCTTTCCACAATGGAATTAGATTGATAGAATTCAAATAGAATATGCGGTTCTAAGGTAGAGCGCAGGTATGAGACGGAATACTTAGATCTTTATCTCCGTAACTTTATTCATAAAAAGCTCCAGACCACAACATGTTTCGACGTACAGACGTCTTCCTCAAGCTTGCGCTCTACCTTAGAACCGCATATTCTATTTGAATTCTATCCTTAATTTCCTTGACTCCAACTCCACCCAAATGGACACCGTCTCCAACTCCTCAATCTCCATGAATTTGACTCAATTTCCCTGATTCCGTCTTTGACTCCGACTCCAACTCCATCAAATTAGACACCAACTCCAACTCTGACTCCAAGACCATGGTTGTCGAGTAAGTAAGTCAATTATCCAGCTCTGACTCAAACTCCTCAATTTCCCTCAACCCTACTCCAACTCCACCACAATGGACATTGAGTATGACCCAATGACTAACAATAACAACAACGAGTAAGCTCCGACTCCTCAATTTTCGTGAATTTGACTCCGACTCCATCAAAATGGGCACCGACTCTGACTCCACGACTCTGATTCCACAACCATAGCTGTGGAGTCAGTAAGTCAAAACTTCTGACTCCAACTCCTCAATTTCCCTGAATCCAACTCCACCAAAATGCACACCGACTCCACAACTTCGACTCCACAACCAGGGCTGTGAAGTCAGTAACCCAACCATCCAACTCCAACTCCTCAATTTCCCTGAATCCAACTCTGATTCCGACTCCACCCAAAATAGACACCGACCCTGGCTCCACAATGCCAACTCCACAACCCTGGCTGCGAGGGAACTGACGGACTCAAAGGGGTCCTTTAACAGTTGTTAACCATTGGAGTTGACCCAAAAGGTCCTAATATCCTAAAAACCGACTGGTGTCAGGACCCTATTGGCTGCAGCACCCAAAACTGAAGAGGGCGTGGTGGTGAGGAGTCATAAATAGAGACACTCTCTTGGTGCTATCCAGAATGTAGATCCTCCTACTAAACCCTACACCTCCAGTTGGTGCCAATCCCAATGTCTCATCGTAGATGCTTACAGGAGAAGTTATAGGGTACAAATTGCATTGCCGTATTGATGTAGTCAACGTGTTTCGAAGCACCCTGCTCCTTCATCAGGACAACAACTCTTCCATAACTTCAGTCTGCGCTCATCAGGACAACAACTCTTCCATAACTTCAGTCTGCGCTCATCAGGACAACAACTCTTCCATAACTTCAGTCTGCGCTCATCAGGACAGAGATGTTGGTGATCCCAGACAAGGCGTCCATCATTATGATTTTCTGGTATATGTTACTTAACCCGCAGTAACGCCTCTGTGTGGGGCACAAATAGGAAGAATAAAAGGATGAGGATTGGGATATGTTACAGGCAGACGGTAACTTGCAGTAATAGCTCCGGGTTATGTAGCTCCGCCATTTGTAGCGTTTATTTGTGTGAATGATGGATGGCGCTTTTAAGGCGACATGTACACGACTCTCGTCTTGTTTTATTGCTCGGCTGAAGTACTGGATGATGAAAACTGCAGAGTCTGAGCCTTTCTATTATTCAAGCTTAATTGCATTATCCTCCCGGGGCTGATATAACTGCGGGGAGCGGTCTGCACCTGAACGTCCTCTCATTTCTCTCCTGATGGGATTCGGACGGTGGTTTAGATATGAAGCTACATAAGGCGCCATTAACTAATATCTACAGAATAGAAATGAAGCAGTCGAAATCCTCTCTGCCTCAATTTACCTCGAGTATTGATCTCATCATCGTCTGCCCGGAGGGACGTTGCATCACGGCACTTGGTTAATGTTCTCTACCTATTATCTGCCGTACTGTACAGAGGATGAAGGTGGTGGCTGCTCTTGGACATCATTATCAGATTGTTTTCCACTGTGCGCACGTCAGTCAGTGATTAATGTTCTTAATTTGGCCAGACTATTGATCTTTTGTTTATTATCTCATGTTTGCTAAATCATTGTTTATTGCCAGACTACGTGGAGTCTTCCTTTGTCTAAGTTTGTGTATTGCTAATCTAATGTAAATTACCTGACCCCCTCTGACTACATACCTCAGAGGAGAATTATGCAGATATTAGATTGAATTGCCAAACCAATAAGAGCACAGCCTTATTCCACCAGTCCTGGATGACCACAATACCCTGAGATGAGTGCTCAGGATATATAAAAAGGGACTTGATTCAGTCACCAGAGTGAGATGATGCATGACCCAGCCTAGGCACTGACTATGTGATCAGAATTATGGAATATATTATTAAAAGGACTTCAGTCTAGGATTCTAGGATTTGGCTGAAATATCGGAGAATATGTAAGAAATATACCCAGGTTGGGACAATCCGGTCTCCTGGCTACAGACTTTGATGTGCTCGGTCAGCTTCCTAAGCTTGTTGCTATTCCTTTCTCGGTGGATGCTCGCCAAAAGCGGGGTGCTGCTGGATTGGAGTAAGTGGCTCTGGAAGCCTTAAGGCACGAATATTTAAATCCCTGGTGAGCCAGCAAAAGGGAGAGGATCTGTTGCCTGTTACATTGTGTTCTGTGCTTGGTTATGTGTTACAAGCCTTTGACTGTTGGTGATCAAATAAAGTCTTACCATTGTGTGGTTCATTCAGCCTGTGTTGTCTGAGTAGTGTTCTGCCCACGAGTAAGGAGTTTGGGCGTTCAGTTGGGATAAGCCCTGGATCATGCGGTCTCTCTAAAGGCGGCCGGGCCAGTGGATGAGTGCACCCACTGACCCACGTGTCTTCACAGAGAGCACCCACTGACCCCCGTGTCTCCACAGAGGAGAGCACCCACTGACCCCCGTGTCTCCACAGAGGAGAGCACCCACTGACCCCCGTGTCTCCACAGAGGAGAGCACCCACTGACCCCCGTGTCTCCACAGAGGAGAGCACCCACTGACCCTCGTGTCTCCACAGAGGAGAGCACCCACTGACCCTGTGTCTCCACAGAGAGCACCCACTGACCCCCGTGTCTCCACAGAGGAGAGCACCCACTGACCCCCATGTCTCCACAGAGGAGAGCGCCCACTGACCCCCATGTCTCCACAGAGGGCTGCACCCACTGACCCCCGTGTCTCCACAGAGGAGAGCCCCCACTGACCCCCGTGTCTCCACAGAGGAGAGCGCCCACTGACCCCCGTGTCTCCACAGAGGAGAGCACCCACTGACCCCCATGTCTCCACAGAGAGGAGCACCCATTGACCCCCGTGTCTCCACAGAGAAGAGCACCCATTGACCCCCGTGTCTCCACAGAGAGCACCCACTGACTCCAGTGGCTCCACACGCACCATTATGGATGAACTAATGACTGTCATCACAAAAATGTATCCCAATCTGCAGGTCCCAAGTTATAGAGCACGTAGAGCTGAGGAGACTGATGTACAGTTTTGGGTGAAAAGACTCAGTATTTCTTGTGTTTTCTTCAGTTAAATTTCTTTCTCTTTCTGGGATTTTCAGTCCAGTGGGCGGTTCTGTCACTGACTGACAGCTGATAGGACCACCCACAGGACTGAAAATCCCAGAAAGAGAAAGAAATTTAACTGAAGAAAGCACAAGAAATACTGAGTCTTTTCACTCAAAACTGTACATCAGTCTCCTCAGCTCTCGATGCTCTATAACATGGGGCCTGCAGATTGGACTGCACTTTAATGGTGACAGGTTCCTTTTTGTGTGACAGTGCCATTCCTTTCTAAATACACTTTACTCTTAACTTTGTAACATTACTTATCCTCCCCAGGAAGCTCCACCCCCTAAGTCTGTGAAATCACCACTCCCCCTGTAAATGCCATTGTCACGCAGGGTGGTATAATGGTAAAGTGGATAAGAAAGCAGAATGGTATGATGGGCAATTAGGTGATCAGGGGAGCTAGTCTGACCTTTAGACCCTGGCTCACCCTGTTCCCGGAACTATCTCTGAAGGTGAGGAAGCCCAGGCGCCACCCTTGCCCCGTGCTCTTGATCAGCCCCTCAACTCCACCCAAGTATTGGGAAGCACAGCAACTCCCAACAGAAAGAAAACACCAAGGACTCAGCAAAACACACATGCCTTTGTTGAGCCCAAGGCCCTGGGGTACTCGGGTATCAGGCTCGGAGGGGGTTTCACGGAGATGACATGGGTGGCAGCGCCTGAGCCCGTGGCCTGGGTGACACTTCAATAAGGGGTTATGTACAAGGGATAAGAGTTTGTTGTTGTCACGTGACCCCCTAAGTCTATGACATTACCTATCCTCCCAGGAGACCCTTCCCTCTAAGTCTGTGACATCACTCCTCCTCAGGAAAACCTTCCCTCTAAGTCTATGACATCATCAGCCCTCCCCAGGAGACCCTTCCCTCTAAGTCTGTGACATCACCCACTCCTCCTCAGGAGACCCACCCCTCTAAGATTGTGACATCACCACTCTTCCAAGGAGACCCTTCCCTCTAAGATTGTAACATCACTGCTCCTCCCCAGGAGATTCTTCCCTCTAAGATTGTAACATCACTGCTCCTCCCCAGGAGATTCTTCCCTCTAAGATTGTAACATCACTGCTCCTCCCCAGGAAATTCATCCTTCTAAGGATGTGACATCACCACTCCTCTCCAGAAGACCCTTCCCTCTAAGTCTGTGACATCACCACTCCTCCCAGGAGACCCTTCCCTCTAAGTCTGTGACATCACCACTCCTCCCAGGAGACCCTTCCCTCTAAGTCTGTGACATCACCACTCCTCCCAGGAGACCCTTCCCTCTAAGTCTGTGACATCACCACTCCTCCCAGGAGACCCTTCCCTCTAAGTCTGTGACATCACCACTCCTCCCAGGAGACCCTTCCCTCTAAGTCTGTGACATCACCACTTCTCCCAGGAGACCCTTCCCTCTAATTATTTGACATCACCACGCCTCCCCAGGAGATTTTTTCCTCTAATATTGTGACATCACCACTCCTCCCCAGGAGACACTTCCCTCTAATTATGTGACATCACCACTCCTCCCCAGGAGACCTTTCCATCTAAGTCTGTGACATCACCAGTCCTCCCCAGGAAACCCTTCCCTCCAAGTCTGTGACATCACCAGTCCTCCCCAGGAAACCCTTCCCTCTAAGTATGTGACATCACCACTCCTCCCCCGGAGACCCTTCCCTCTACGATTGTGACATCATCACTCCTAGCCAGGAGATCCTTCCTCTAAGTCTGTGACATCACCACTCCTCCCCAGGAAAACCTTCCCTCTGAGTCTGTGACATAACCACTCCTTCCCAGGAGACCCTCCTCTCTAATTCTGTGACTTCAGCACTCCTCCCCAGGAGACCCTTCTCTCTAAGTCTGTGACATCACCACTCCTTACAGGAGACCCTTCTCTCTAAGACTGTGACATCATCTATCCTCCCCAGGGAATTCTACAACCCAAGTCTGTGACATCACCTCTCCTCCCCAGGAGACCCTTCTCTCTAAGATTGTGACATCACCACTGCTCCCAGAAGACCCTACCCTCTAAGTCTGTGACATCACCACATCCTTCTCTGACTCCACATTTCGAGGGTGTTGACTCTTCTTCTGTTGTGTTTCTTGTTCTTGTATTGAGAGCAAGTGATATCACCAGTTCTCTCTGTCCCCTCACTCTCCTCTGTCTACATTCCTCCCTTTCTTAAGCTCCAGTCACACACAACGATATCGTTAGAGAGATCATTGTAACTGTGACGTTACAATGATCTCCTCAGCGATGTCGTTATGTGTGACATCTAGTAACGAATCAGGCCCCTGCTGTGAGGTCGCTGATTGTTACATTCTGCTCTGGGTCATTTTTTGATCGTTGGTTTCCCACTGGTCAGCACGACCGTGACAAACCAGCGATCAGTGACCTCACAGAGTTGGTTACTATGGTAAACACCGGGTATCCAGGCAGCGCACGTTGCCTCGATACCCGGTGTTCATCATAGTTACCAGTGTTCTCCCTGCCGCTAAGCAGGGAGCGATGTGGGAGGTGGCTCCCAGATCCCTGATCGCTGGGGAGATCTGCCTGTTTGACAGCTCCCCAGCGATCAGGTAATGACGCTCCAGCGATCCCGGCAGGTTGTTATTGCTGTCCTGATCTCTGGAGCGATCGTTATGTGTGACTGGACCTTTACTGTGAGAGCTGCTTATCTTGGCTTAGGTAGCACAATACATCATTTCATTAACTCTGTCTCTTCAAGTGATAGTGATCTATATAAACCAAACCTTTATCTTCTTGATTACGTACCAATAGATATGTTTGTGTCATATGACAACTACAATTTCTTAAAATATTAGAAACTAGATTCAAATTTTAAAAATTGTGGTCCCAGTCAGTGTAGAGTCAAAACTAGCGATGAGCGAGCACTACCATGCTTTAGTGCTCAATACTCGAAATGAGCAGTTAGCGGTGCACGGATAGGCTTGACTTACGTATCGATTATAATGGAAGTCAATGGAGAATTCGAATGAGTCTCCACGAAAATACTTGAGTTTCCCATTGACCTGATCATTTCGAGCACTGAGTTCTCGAGCATTGTACTCGCTTATCACTTGTCACGCCAGGGCTTATGGATGCCTGGTGTGTGTCATAAAAAGAAGGGACAGCAGGGATGGAAAAGAAGGAAGGCCCTGGTGGTAGGGAGTGAGGAAATGGGACACCTCCTTGCACTAACCTGAGTCTATGGCTAGGGTCACACTTGCACAATTCTAAGTTCCCTGCGTTGTTTGCAGAAAACTTAGAATTTTTTCCTGACTACGCAGCCTGCACACAGCCTTCATGCAGGCTGCATAGCGGCGAACGCGGCCCCTAGCAACCCGCTGTGTTCCCTGGATACTAGCTACACAGCGGGCTGCGGGGAGTAGTGTGATTTGCACCACTCACAGGGGAACGCATCATGCTGTGTTTCCCTGTGCGTGGTGCGTGCGTGGTGCAAATCACACTCCCCGCCGCCCGCTGTGTAGCTAGTATCCAGGGAACACAGCGGGTTGCTAGGGGCCGCGTTCACCGCTATGCAGCCTGCGTGAAGGCTGCGTGCAGGCTGCGTAGTCAGGAAAAAATTCTAAGTTTTCTGCAAACAACACAGGGAACTTAGAATTGTGCAAGAGTGACCCTAGCCTATGACCTGCAATCCCTAACATCCCTATGCGGGTGCTTTCCCCTGTCACCATCACGTGCCTAAGCCCTCACTCACCCTGAACTCATTCTGACTAGTGAGATGGCCCATGAGTTCTGCAGACACACCACTGCAAATACTACAACATAGAGGAAGGGTAAACTAATAGAGAGGAATAGACACACACAGAAAAGCACTCCAAACTCCTCCAATCCAGCAGGACTCCAGAACTGCATTAAAAAGGACTCCACAGCTTCTTCTAGAGACAAGCTCCTTCCAAAGTGGACAGCACAGAAATGGTTCTTTAACCGGCACCAGATGATAAGTGCATTTTATAATCCGAATCTTGTGTTTAAAAGAAAAAAACAACTTACTAAGAGGGGTTGCAGTGGTGAAACTTAGGTGCAGGAGACAGGCTTGCAGGGTCAGGGAAGGGAGCGAAGGTGTCACGGCGTGCGTTGGGGGCCGCCATTTTTCCGTCTTATAATCCGATGAGTCTTATAAAGCGAAAAATACATTATATATTTAAATACTAGTTGAAATCCTATGGTCAAATAGTGACCTTCTGGCTAAAGTCTTGCGGGAGGTCTCCCCAGGGTGAGACACACTCGTGACATCACTACATAGAGCGTCACTGAGCGCTATATTCTGGTCTGGCCGCTCCGACCATTCAGAAAGTCTCGCGCTTCATCAGCTCCAAAAAAAAAAAAACGTTTTGGATGGCCATGTTCACACACATGCATTTTTTTGACCATCTCTGCGTTTTTGGGCTGTTAAAAAAAACGCAGGTGCGTTAACGCAGGGTACATTTGAGTGTAGCTGTGTTTTTCAGCTCCATTTGCGTTTTTTACCCCTAGTCCAAAAAACGCTGCATGCAGCGTTTTTGGGTGCTGTAAAAAAACGCATGTGCGTTTTTCAAAAAACGCATGCGTTTTTTAACATGGGGCCCTATGGGAAACGCATGCAAAAACGCATGGTACATTAGTACCTTTTAGTGCCATTCAAAAACGCATGCGTTTCCCATAGGGGCCCATGTTAAAAAAACGCATGCGTTTTTCAAAAAACGCACATGCGTTTTTTTAACATGGGGGCCCTATGGGAAACACATGCGTTTTTAAAAGGCACATTTATGCACCCTGCGTTAACGCTTGCGTTTTTGCCTGCGTTTTTAGTGAAAAAAATGACTAAGTCCAAAAACGTGGCAAATCCTTTCAGACACACAAGGGACATTTTTTAGCACTCTTAAAAAAACGCAAGTGCTTTTAAGGCTGCGTTCACACATTTGCGTATTTTGCTGCGCTTTTTTACGCGCGCTTTTTGCCGCGTTTTTCGGCCGCGCAAAAAAGCGCAGCAAAATACGCAGGACCATTCACACACTGCGCTTTCTTTCCCCCAGAAAGCGCAGTGATGTCACAGAGAGGAGGAAGAATCCTGCTTCCTCCTCCCCTCTGTGACAGCTGTGGCCGCCCCATTAGACTTCACAGTGTTAATACACACTGTGAAGTCTAAATTAAACTAAAGCAAGTGTGTGAAAAATAAAAAACAATGAATACTCACCTTCCGGTGCCTTCTCCTGGTGTCTGGTCTCCGGTTGTAAGTCAGATCTCGTCTGACAGGACCTGTGGTGATGTCAGAGGGGGGGCGTTCCCGGGCACTCGCGGTCATGTGATACCACATGACCGCGAGCAGCCAATCAGCGATGGGACCGCCCCGGGAACGCCCCCTCTGACATCACCACAGGTCTTGTCACACGAGATCTGACTTACAACCGGAGACCAGACACCAGGAGAAGCCGTCGGAAGGTGATGTATTCATTGTTTTTTATTTTTCACACACTTGCTTTAGTTTAATTTAGACTTCACAGTGTGTATTAACACTGTGAAGTCTAATGGGGCGGCCACACATCTCACAGAGGGGAGGAGGAAGCAGGATTCTTCCTCCCCTCTGGGAAAATACGCAGAAGTAGCTGCGTAAACAATTGACATATCAATTCTTTACGGAGCTGCGTTTTCTCCCGGAAAACGCACTGCGTATTTTTACGCAATGTCTGCACTGCAAAGTGAATTTCCCATTCACTTTGCTGGCAGACAAAAAGCACATTGCGTATTTTGAAAAGCGCGCGTAAAAAAAACGCGGCAAAATATGCAATGTGTGAAGAGTGCTAAAAAAAAACGCAAATTGTGTGTGAACATAGCCGATCACAAACGAAAAAAAGGAGGCGAAAGAGGCAAATGTTCGAGTGCACGTGGCTCGCCTGGTGCATGATGGAGATACCTCTGCAGTGTTGAGTGTGCGTGGCTCGCCTGGTGCATGATGGAGATGCATCTGCAGTGTCGAGTGCACGTGGCTCGCCTGGTGCATGATGGAGATGCATCTGCAGTGTCGAGTGCACGTGGCTCGCCTGGTGCATGATGGAGATGCATCTGCAGTGTCAAGTGCGCGTGGCTCGCCTGGTGCATGATGGAGATGCATCTGCAGTGTTGAGTGTGCGTGGCTCGCCTGGTGCATGATGGAGATGCATCTGCAGTGTCGAGTGCGCGTGGCTCACCTGGTGCATGATGGAGATGCATCTGCAGTGTCAAGTGCGCGTGGCTCGCCTGGTGCATGATGGAGATGCATCTGCAGTGTAGAGTGCACGTGGCTCGCCTGGTGCATGATGGAGATGCATCTGCAGTGTCGAGTGCACGTGGCTCGCCTGGTGCATGATGGAGATGCATCTGCAGAGTCGAGTGCGCGTGGCTCACCTGGTGCATGATGGAGATGCATCTGCAGTGTCAAGTGCGCGTGGCTCGCCTGGTGCATGATGGAGATGCATCTGCAGTGTCGAGTGCGCGTGGCTCGCCTGGTGCATGATGGAGATGCATCTGCAGTGTCGAGTGCGCGTGGCTCGCCTGGTGCATGATGGAGATGCATCTGCAGTGTCGAGTGCATGTGGCTCGCCTGGTGCATGATGGAGATGCATCTGCAGTGTCGAGTGCACGTGGCTCGCCTGGTGCATGATGGAGATGCATCTGCAGAGGTCGAGTGCGCGTGGCTCGCCTGGTGCATGATGGAGATGCATCTGCAGTGTCAAGTGCGCGTGGCTCGCCTGGTGCATGATGGAGATGCATCTGCAGTGTCGAGTGCACGTGGCTCGCCTGGTGCATGATGGAGATGCATCTGCAGAGTCGAGAGCGCTTGGCTCGCCTGGTGCATGATGGAGATGCATCTGCAGTGTCGAGTGCGCGTGGCTCGCCTGGTGCATGATGGAGATGCATCTGCAAAGTCGAGTGCGCGTGGCTCGCCTGGTGCATGATGGAGATGCATCTGCAGTGTCGAGTGCGCGTGGCTCGCCTGGTGCATGATGGAGATGCATCTGCAGTGTCGAGTGCGCGTGGCTCGCCTGGTGCATGATGGAGATGCATCTGCAGTGTCGAGTGTGCGCGTGGCTCGCCTGGTGCATGATGGAGATGCCTCTGCAGTGTCGAGTGCGCGTGGCTCGCCTGGTGCATGATGGAGATGCCTCTGCAGTGTCGAGTGCGCGTGGCTCGCCTGGTGCATGGTGGAGATGCCTCTGCAGTGTCGAGTGCGCGTGGCTCGCCTGGTGCATGGTGGAGATGCATCTGCAGTGTCGAGTGCGCGTGGCTCGCCTGGTGCATGATGGAGATGCATCTGCAGTGTCGAGTGCGCGTGGCTCGCCTGGTGCATGATGGAGATGCATCTGCAGTGTCGAGTGCGCGTGGCTCGCCTGGTGCATGATGGAGATGCATCTGCAGTGTCAAGTGCGCGTGGCTCGCCTGGTGCATGATGGAGATGCATCTGCAGTGTCAAGTGCGCGTGGCTCGCCTGGTGCATGATGGAGATGCATCTGCAGTGTCGAGTGCACGTGGCTCGCCTGGTGCATGATGGAGATGCATCTGCAGAGTCGAGTGCGCTTGGCTCGCCTGGTGCATGATGGAGATGCATCTGCAGTGTCGAGTGCGCGTGGCTCGCCTGGTGCATGATGGAGATGCATCTGCAAAGTCGAGTGCGCGTGGCTCGCCTGGTGCATGATGGAGATGCATCTGCAGTGTCGAGTGCGCGTGGCTCGCCTGGTGCATGATGGAGATGCATCTGCAGTGTCGAGTGCGCGTGGCTCGCCTGGTGCATGATGGAGATGCATCTGCAGTGTCGAGTGCGCGTGGCTCGCCTGGTGCATGATGGAGATGCCTCTGCAGTGTCGAGTGCACGTGGCTCGCCTGGTGCATGATGGAGATGCCTCTGCAGTGTCGAGTGCGCGTGGCTCGCCTGGTGCATGGTGGAGATGCCTCTGCAGTGTCGAGTGCGCGTGGCTCGCCTGGTGCATGGTGGAGATGCATCTGCAGTGTCGAGTGCGCGTGGCTCGCCTGGTGCATGATGGAGATGCATCTGCAGTGTCGAGTGCGCGTGGCTCGCCTGGTGCATGATGGAGATGCATCTGCAGTGTCGAGTGCCCGTGGCTCGCCTGGTGCATGATGGAGATGCATCTGCAGTGTCAAGTGCGCGTGGCTCGCCTGGTGCATGATGGAGATGCCTCTGCAGTGTCGAGTGCGCGTGGCTCGCCTGGTGCATGCTGGAGATGCATCTGCAGTGTCGAGTGCACGTGGCTCGCCTGGTGCATGATGGAGATGCATCTGCAGTGTCGAGTGCGCGTGGCTCGCCTGGTGCATGATGGAGATGCATCTGCAGTGTCGAGTGCGCGTGGCTCGCCTGGTGCATGATGGAGATGCATCTGCAAAGTCGAGTGTGCGTGGCTCGCCTGGTTCATGATGGAGATGCATCTGCAGTGTCGAGTGCATGTGGCTCGCCTGGTGCATGATGGAGATGCCTCTGCAGTGTCGAGTGCGCGTGGCTCGCCTGGTGCATGATGGAGATGCATCTGCAGTGTAGAGTGCACGTGGCTCGCCTGGTGCATGATGGAGATGCATCTGCAGTGTCGAGTGCGCGTGGCTCACCTGGTGCATGATGGAGATGCATCTGCAGTGTCGAGTGCGCGTGGCTCGCCTGGTGCATGATGGAGATGCATCTGCAGTGTCGAGTGCGCGTGGCTCGCCTGGTGCATGGTGGAGATGCATCTGCAGTGTCGAGTGCGCGTGGCTCGCCTGGTGCATGATGGAGATGCATCTGCAGTGTCGAGTGCGCGTGGCTCGCCTGGTGCATGGTGGAGATGCATCTGCAGTGTCGAGTGCGCGTGGCTCGCCTGGTGCATGATGGAGATGCATCTGCAGTGTCGAGTGCGCGTGGCTCGCCTGGTGCATGATGGAGATGCATCTGCAGTGTGTGCTCGTCTAGATAATTTGCTGTTAATTTGGATGTAAGCTCCAGTAATGGTGACTTACGGGAAGGAGCGGACGTGTTTACAAAATGTGACAAATGATCGCGAGGCAAAGTCTCAATTATGTAAATATGTGCGCAGCGTCGTAATGTGGGGGACAATGTGCCGTGATCACAGCAAATTCCTGCAATATTTCCAGCAAGGATCATTAATTAGTCTCCGTGCTCCGCTCAGATAATCACTTCTTCAAACAAAGGATTCTTATTATAGACAGCAACGTGCGGAGGGAGCGAGCGCCACATTCATGTTCAAAGCAGTCTCACTCTCTTCTTTACGTTCCGGCATCTTTGGAATCTGTGACTGGTGTCTGTTCCTGACGAGAACGTTAATTGAGCCGGAGATAATGTTAAAGTGGATACTTTTCTGAAAAAGGAAAGCTGCCGGAACGTGGCGTTCAGCTGTAACGTGTACCTGACCACTCACCTAAACGCTGCTCTCCTTCTCCACAACAAGGTGAAGGTGCTTTCAGTGCACAGAGCAGTCTAATATGTGCTGATTCTCCTGTTAACGTGTCATCTACTCTTTTTAAGTGTGATTTCCTTCTTTGTCAGCTTTCTGCCAGCACCATAGGAGCTAGAACTTACTTTCAAATCAGGTCCTAGCATGTATGTCACGACTGTATTCCGCCCTAGGGAGACCGGTGACAAGTCTATGGTCTTAAAGTTACAACGCCTTATGGATCATAGGTCTTGTCATGTCCCATGAATGGGAATAATTCATTGTGTGTATTTTTGTGTTATGCATTGCATTCCCTCTGTTGCTAGGCAGAAGTCCTGCCTTTGGTATTTTGTCCCTTCCCTCTCCCAGCAGCTCTGTGATGTCAGCCTGACTCCTCCCTTCTTCCTCCTGCCATCTTTGTATGGACACATGTTTTACTGCTCTCTGCAGAATCACTCTTTTTACCTGCTGCATTGTACTTCAGTACAAGATTTCAGTGAAAAGCATCTCCACTTCTCCTGGACTCTTACTTCAAGTCAGTGTGATTGAGTTGAAACTATGTGGGGACACTTGCACATGAGCACAATGGTCAATATGAATATCAGAGGCAATAATGATTCAGGCAGCTATACTTGGTGTGCATTGAACAACTAGGTTAATAACTTGTATTTAAAAATCTATACTTTCTTTTTGTACTGCAGTGGTTAAGGATTCTTCCCTATCTAGTTGTTCTTTGTAAATCTAAATATCAGGTGCTCTTTAGTGACCACTCCCCTCCACTACAAAGAGTCACATGTCTTACCCTCTGATGCTGGTGATAGAATCTCCTTCTATGCTGACCACTTTGGAAGGAGCCTGTCTCTGGAAGAAGTGTAGAGTTTTTGAATGTTATCCTTTTTGTGTCTATTTTCCCTCTGTCTGTCTCCCTTCTCTTGCGTTGTATTACTGCAGGGGTTAGACTAGTCTAGTGTTGTTGGCAACCTAAACACTCACCAGGGTGAGTCCAGGGCAAGCGAAGGCCTAGGCATGTGAAAGTGTTGGAGGAAAACACCTGTATAAGGACATTAGGGAGGTACAGACTCAGGCGAGAGTCAGATGAGGACCCGTCTCCCCTATCGCCAGGGCCTTCCTATACTATTCTCATTTGCGCTTGTGTGGTGCCGAACTCACCCCCATGGTATTGCCCTATCGCCAAGGCCTTCCTATACTAATCCTGTTTTGCCCTTGTGTTGCATCACATAATGAGAGTCTGTACACCCCGGCGTGACAGTATTACACCTGCCAATGTCTCTCCTTGTCTGTAGACGTCCCGCCCGTCTTACTATAGACGGTTCACCTTGCTTTCTGTAGCGACAATGACCCACTCTTACTTCTGTAGAGAGCCCACTTTCATTTGCTGTTAGATTACACTTGACAATGAGATGGGATCAGCCAGTGAGGTGGATTCTCTAATTCCCAGGTCAGAGTGAGCAGAGCAGACTGGAGGTGATAGAGTTGGTGATGGCTCATGGATGAGCGAGAACCAGGACAGTGGGGTATGCAAGACCAGGTGAACAGACAGATAAAAAGAGCAGGGAGAACAAGAAGAAGCAGAGGCGATGGAGAGGATCCACACAGGAATAACAAGAGTAAAGACAATCCTGAACATTCATCAGGTGGAGCGTTAATAGCAGAGATGTATCAGGAACTTACAGCAGCCAAATGGTTGATAACTTGCTTGCAGAGTGTAAGATGGAAATAACAGCCAGTAGCAGAAATAAAGGTATATGGTGCTAGTACTTTAATGCAGAGATTAATATAATTAGGTGCAGTGGCATAACTTCAAGCTCATGGGCCCCGATGCGAAAGTTCCAACAGGGCCCCAATTGTTGCAAATCTTTAATAGCATTAATCTTTTTCTATAGGCCACTGGGACTTTTGGGGCCCCCCTAGGCTCCAGGGCCCCGGTGCAATTGCAACCCCTGCACCTGTTGTAGTTACGCCCCTGATTAGGTTCCTTGCTTGCACAAAATAAGGTTTAAATAACCCCCTATAACAGAGATGAAGGCTTATCACAGGTGCAATTGCTCAGGATACACAAGTCTGAACTTGGAAATAGAGTTGGTAGCAAGGAAGCAGACTGAAGTTGCAGGAAGGTAGACAGTCAGCCAAATGGCTGGAGCTGAGTCTAGCAGAAGTTGATGCAACTGCTGCAAAATCGGTAATTACCAAGGTACTAGGACTCCCGAATACTCAGGCACACAGGAGTGCCTGAGCCAGCCTTAAGATCCTTTTGGTGACAAACTGCAGCGTTCTGGCACAATAGAATCCATCCATAAGAGAAGAAAGTGACGCTCTGCACCGGGACAGGTAAGTGACAGACAACAGGCAGTTGACAGCACGTTGCACATAAGCAAGATACTAATTATCCGGTTGTTTGAATTTTTCTGTCTAAAAACACCATTTTGGTTAAAGTACTTTTCAATCTTGTTGGTCATTGCACTGGCCATCAGACTTGCCTAAATTTAGGTTGCAGCAGTCTAAGTTTCTTCAGACTTTGCAATATGACTTCTGAGTTGCAGTTTTTTCTTAATCAGTTTCCACCTTGTGCTGTAAGGTGTTGAGAGCCGCCGTCATTGGATGATGTCTAGTGCCATACACTACATTGCCAGTCTAGACCAGCCAAAGGTGAAGGCTCAATAAGGTGAGGAGGTCTGGGATGCCATCCTTGCCCTATGCTTCTAATAAACCCTAGGCTAAGAGTCCCTACCTCCGTCCACAGACCGGGAAAACACAACAACTCCTATGTGGATTAGAAGAGCAACTAGCATCGACGTGTTGACCACACGAGATCCTAGTATTATTATTATTATTATTATTTATTTATATAGCGCCATTAGGTTCCATGGCGCTTTACATGAGGATGAGAGAGACAAGAACAAGTACACTAAATCTAGGCGATCAGGACGTACAGGTACAGGAGGGGCAGGGACCCTGTCCACGAGGGCTCACAGTCTATGAGGGGTGGGTTAGGATACAGTAGGATGGGGGAATGTCAGGTATGGGGCGGTTGCCTGGGTCTCATGGCAGGTTGTAAGCTTGACGGAATAGGTGAGTCTTCAGGTGACACTTGAAGCTTCTCAGGGTAGGAGAGTGTCTGACGTGTTCGGGTAGGGAGTTCCAGAGTAAGGCAGATGCCCGGGAGAAGTCCTAGTCCTAGTCTAGTAGAGACTAACTCTATCAGCGACGCCAGCTGGAGGAAGAGGAGACTAATTAAAGGCCGTAGCGTGGTCACCTGACAAACCTACAACTCACCACCTGCAGATCCGCACATCAATACAGCAGTTTCAAAACATTGGCAGATTTCACTGACATTGGTGTAAAAACCTCAAAAGTTGTAAGATGGTCATGCAACTTAGAATTACACAAACATTTTTCAACATTTTAATCAGTTTTACCCCAGAATTCTGCTTGCTGGATCGGGACTTTTGTGTTTCAAATCCGTCCTCCAATGGTCCCATTGTGGTTCTCCATGATACCAATGTCCTTGCCTGGTCAATCTGATGGGCACTGAGCACATTCTATTGCGTTTTTCACCTTTCTGATAACCCAAGATTTTTAAGACCCTTGAATTTCAACCATTGTGACCACAAATGAGGTCGACATTATGACTCCTGGTGGAAGGAGTAAGACTTCATATGACTATTTTGCCAGAATGTTGGGATATTATGTCTCCTGGTGGAATGTGTAAGACTTCATATGACCAGTTTGTGGGAATGTTGGGAGATTATATCTCTTGGTGGAAGGAGTAAGACTTTGACTCACCGTTGCCGGGGTTCTCAGGTCTCAGACGATGCTTCCCTGGTCACGGTTCCGCGCCTGAGGCTGTGGGGCCCGGTGGCCAAATAAAAGGGGATTAAGGATGGGGATGTTTCTTGATTGTCGTGACACCACCTGTGAGTATCCGGTGATGGCACCGGCGCTGCTTGGGCCTCCGGGGAATGTGCGGCAGCTAGATGGGATTCTCCCCACAGGATGAGCAGGAGTCCCTGGGGCCAGGAGCTGCTCTGGATGGGATACGGCAGCTCGGTTGTTTTATCTATTAATCCAGGAAGAATGCGCGGACACATAAGTCTTTTCTGTACCTTTTACTGATGACAACAGGTACACTCGACCGGGTGATGAAGAAGACACTCCTGGAGATTTCCACAGCAAGCAGTGGTGTAGGCTTTTGTATATGCACAGTTCTAACAGGGTCTGGTGGATATGAAATGCCACCGAACCGGAATGGCACAATATGGTGTGACTGATACACCCGAGTTTGCTGCACTGAGGGCACTATAAAGGGTTGCTGGATGCGTCCACCCTCCCCCGGGCCCTCATCTGGCGGTGCTTCAGGTGTCCAGGGAGCTAAACTCCCTTGTTGGGGGTGCTGGTTTCTCTGCAGCCTGCGCTATGGCTCCTGCAGCCCGGACCCAGTGACTGGATTGTTAGGGCGAGTTGAAATAACTCCTCTGTCCCTGTAGGGTATTTTCCTCCCGTTCCTATGACCCTTGTTGTGAGGGTCTCTCACTTTCCCGGGTGTGCTGGTATGGGCCTAGTGTGGCACCAGTACCAGGTCAGCTCTCCTAGCTGTTCACAGTTCTAAAGTGACTGCACACGCCACCGTTTCTCCCTCCAGGACCCGTATTTATAGGGGGAACTGGCTTAAGGCAACCAGTGGAGCTCCCCCTAGAGGCCTGGGGTGAAAGGGGGTGTTAAAGCTTGTGTAGTAAGTAAGGTCTGCTTGCTGTGTACTTTCCATTTGTGTCCTAAGAGTTCTGTGGTGCCCCAACCAGGGTGCCACATCTTCATATGACCAGTTTGCGGAATGTTGGGAGATTACGTCTCTTAGAGGAAGGAGTAAGACTTCATATGATCAGTTATAGGAATGTCGGGAGAAGGAGTAAGTCTTCTTACAACCAGTTTGTGGGAATGTTGTGAGATTATATCTCCTGGTGGAAGGAGTAAGACTTCATATGACCAGTTTGTGAGAAATTTGGGAGATTGTGTCTCCTGGTGGAAGGAGTAAGTCTTCATATGACCAGTTGCGGGAATGTTGGGAGATTATGTCTCCTGGTGGAAGGAGTAAGGCTTTATATAATCAGTTTGCAGAAATGTTGGGATGTATGTGGCAATGACAGTGATCACCACGTAACTCCAAGTAGTTTCCAATAGCATAATACATAACAATTGGTTTATCACGTAGTGAAAGACACTTAGATATAATAACATGAGTTCACTCTTAAACCTAAATGAGCCGAACAATTGGAGCCGTGCCACCTCTCCCTGGGCGCATTGTCCTGCTCTAATTACTCTCATTTCATGGCACTTTCTTGAGCATGAACCCTAATGATGAATACTGCGCTCCTTGGCCGATGACTCTGAATTAACCTGCCATTCTTCCTTCTCTTGTTCAGATTGAAGCTTTTAATACCAGCTGCTTGAACAAAAGCCAAGAAGAAAATCAATGCGGCCGTCTATCTCCACTTTGCTGTGAGTCCTGTAAGTGTAATCGATCTGTAAGTGAGTAAAGATTAGAGGAAGGAGCTCGATGAGTGACACGGGACGTTCAACAGAGTGGAGGGGACAAGCCCGGGGGCGCGCAAGAGAAGACGTCAACTGCGGAGGAGGCTCAGTGGGATTACATAATAATGTGTCACCAGCTCAATGGGTTGTGATAAACCCCCCAAACCAAATCTAGTTGTGGATACATTCAGATAGAAAACCCTTATTTATTAATAATAATGGTTAATATTGGAGACCGGGACCATTAACAGATCCGGGGACCAATGTAATATCTGTAATAGGATCTCAACGTTCGATTGCCTTTTGAAGAGTATTTCTAAAGGGATAAAAGACGTTTTGGGAATTCTCTAACCCTATGACCCAAATCAACCACAACCTCTTCACCCACTCCAGATGATCAGATGAAGGTAGGTTTGTTATGTCTGACCGGGTGGATTCTTGAAGCTCTTGGTTCGGCTCTTGGTTCGGCTCAACAGATGGAATCGAGCATGGAAAGATGTTAATGCAGCAGCGAGGGAAACCGGTGAATGAGAGACAGCTGTAGTGGCTGCATGACAGCTAGAAGGACCGAGGCTGAAAGGTGGAAGGGCAGGATGTCAGGTGGGAGAACACTGGCTGTAGAGGCACGATGGCAGATAGAGCAATAGAGGCTCTAAAGGTGGGATGTCAGGTGTGAGATCCATAGCTGTAGAGGGAAATGACAGCTGGGAGACCACTAGCTGTAGGGGCGGGATAGCAACTGGGAGAACTTGGAGAACACTGGCTGTAGAGGTGGGATGGCAACTGGGAGTACTTGGAGAACACTGGCTGTAGAGGCACAATGGCAGATAGAGGAATAGAGGCTCTAAAGGTGGGATGTCAGGTGTGAGATCCATAGCTGTAGAGGGGAAATGACAGCTGGGAGACCACTAGCTGTAGGGGCGGGATGGCAACTGGGAGAACTTGGAGAACACTGGCTGTAGAGGTGGGGTGTCAGCTTGGAGAACTTGGAGAACACTGGCTGAAGAGGTGGGATGGCAACTGGGAGAACTTGGAGAACACTGGCTGTAGAGGTGGGGTGTCAGCTTGGAGAACTTGGAGAACACTGGCTGAAGAGGTGGGATGGCAACTGGGAGAACTTGGAGAACACTGGCTGTAGAGCTGGGGTGTCAGCTTAGAGAACTTGGAGAACACTGGCTGTAGAGGTGGGATGGCAGCTACAGGAACGAAGGCTGTAGAGGCGGGATGGCAGCTGGGAGAACTGGGAGATGAAAAGGAGCTGTAGAAAAGGGATGGCAACTGGAGGAACGGAGGCTGGAGAGGCTGGATGGTAGCTGAAAGTCTTGGCCATGTAAAAAACTGAGCAGTCCAGGCAACATGGGATAGATAGGTATCAGAGTATAATACTGTGGAATAGAACAGCCGAGAATGTCAGGAGACTAACTTGATAATATAGCAGAGTCCAGGAGCTTTGCAGAGTACATCAGAAGTCTCGCTCAGTGAATATTGCAGAGTGCAGCGGTGACTGCAAAGCTGAGTTTGTCAGGAGACTTACTTTGTGAATGTTGCATAGTTCAGCAGTTGAAACAGAGGTGTGTATGTCAGGAGGATCACTTACTGAATGTAATGAGGTCGAACCTGTCTCCCATGGCTGCAGCATCTCCAGACTTGCCTCCTATGGCTGCAGCATTTCCAGACTTGTCTCGTATGGCTACAGCATCTCCAGACTTGTCTCCTGTGGCTGCAGCATCTCCAGACTTGTCTCTCATGTCTGCAGCATGTCTAGACTTGTCTTCTATGGCTGCAGCATCTCCAGACTTGTCTCCAATGGCTGCAGCATCACTTGACTTGTCTCCAATGGCTGCAACATGTCCAGACTTGTCTCTCATGACTGCAGCATCTCTGGACTTGTCTCCAATGGCTGCAGCATCACTGGACTTGTCTCCCTTAGCTGCAGCATCTCCAGATTTGTCTCCCATAGCTGCAGCATCACTGGACTTGTCTCCCTTAGCTGCAGCATCTCCAGACTTGTCTCACATAGCTGCAGCATGACTGGACTTGTCTCCAATGGCTGCAGCATCTCCATACTTGTCTCCCATGGCTACAGCATCACTGGACTTGTCTCCAATAGCTGCAGCATCTCCAGACTTGTCTCCCATGGCTTCAGCATCACTGGACTTGTCTCCCATGGCTGCAGTATCTCCAGACTTGTCTCCCATGGCTGCAGCATCTCTGGACTTGTCTCCCATGGCTGCAGCATCTCCAGACTTGTCTCCCATGGCTGCAGCATCTCCAGACTTGTCTCCCATGGCTGCAGCATCTCCAGACTTGTCTCCCATGGCTGCAGCATCTCTGGATTTGTCTCCCATGGCTGCAGCATCTCCAGACTTGTCTCCCATGCCTGCAGCATCTCCAGACTTGTCTCCAATGTCTGCAGTGTCTGTAGATTTGTCTCCCTTGGCTGCAGCATCTCCAGACTTGTCTCCTATGTCTGCAGTGTCTGTAGATTTGTCTCCCTTGGCTGCAGCATCTCCAGACTTTTCTCCCTTGCCTGCAGCATCTCTAGACATGTCTCCCATGGCTGCAGCATCTACAGACTTGGCTCCCATGGCTGCAGCATATCTAGACCTGTCTCCCATGGCTGCAGCATCTCTAGACCTGTCTCCCATGGCTGCAGATTCTCTGGATTTGTTTTCCTTCGAGCACATGTGGAATGTCATTGATCGGTGATTACACATGAGCTGCCAGCAAAGGATCTTGATGATTTGCTCCATTGCACTCAGTGGTAAAACATTTCTCAGGTGGCCATTTCTCCCCAATTCAGACAATTTTCCATTTGTATGCTCTCATTTTTTTCTTACCCTTCTTCCAAAACTCAAACAGTAACTTTTTTTATATTTCTGCTGATTTAGCTGTGTGAGGGCATGTTTTTTGCGGAATGATTTATATACTTCAGTTACACCACCCACTTTATCATGTGACAGTGTTGTATTTCTGTCCAGATGCTACACAGATGCTTCCACTATGTACCAGTCATTGCACTTGTTGCCCATCCATTATAGAATCCAATATAAGTGTATTTCTCTTGCCCATAAAAATCTCTACAGTTCTGCACCACCCAAAATCTCCTACTCATCTCTGTCTATCACCTACCTGTCCTCTCCATAGTTCTGCACCTCCTTATATCTCTTTCTCATCTATATCACCTACCCATCCTCTCCACAGTTCTGCACCATCTTACATCTACTTCCTTATCTGTCTATCACCTACCCATCCTCTCCACAGTTCTGCACCACCCTACATCTCCTCCTCATCTCTGTCTATCACCCCACCAGTCTTCTCCACAGTTCTGCACTGCCCTACATCTCCTCATCTCTATTATCTACTCGTCCTCTCCACAGTTCTGCACATGCCTACATCTCCTCCTCATATCTGTCTATCACCTACTCGTCCTCTCCACAGTTCTATGACACACCCACTCCAGGGCCAGGGGTACTCAGTGACAGTGACCGGGCAGCTGTTGTTATTCACTTCTCAGTTCTTTTCACGGGGACAGACGGAGGCCGAGACCGGGTCCCATGAACCTGGCAGTGTCATTTTAATAAACGGGGTAGATGATGGGGGATGACTAGGGAAAGGGGTATTTGTGACGCCACCTGCGGTTTGCGGCCAGGATGGCCACCACTACTTCAGAACTTCTGTTGGCGATGACAGCTTGGATGGTTTTGCTCCTCACAGGTGGAGCGCGGTCCCCAGGCCAGGAGTCAGTTCGTACCTTGGCAGATGTTCACTGGGTCGTCAGTACCCCGATGGCCGGTGGTCGCCGCTAAAGAAAGTATCACACACCACAGCTGCAGTTCTGTTGCTGTGGCGCCCCTGCGACCAGGTGGCCGCAAAGGGAAGTGCAGCCAGGTAAGGCAAGACAGTTGACAAAAGACCCACACAGGTACACACACCGACCCTACGCCTAGGACTCTAGGTTAGGCAAGGGGTAGCAGGGGTTAAGAGTAGTGTGGGTGGAGCGTAGGGCAGCACTGAACAAGTAGGTGGCACTGTAGATAATAACATGGGAGCACCAGTTGCAGGGAGTAGTAAGAGAGAAGCAGAGCAGTACAGTAGTAGAGGGAGGCAGATTCCCAGGAGGACGAGTGCCCTGGAGGACACAGAATCCTGGAGGCTACATGACCTGGAGAGAAAGCTCGCTCCATAGCCGGAGGCAAGAGAAGAGCCACAGTTTCACAGAGGAAGAGTGGGAGGACAAGGGCCCGGCAGCCGCACAAACCGTAGCTGACCGGAGGAACCCTGAATCTGAGAGACAGTGAGGACAGAGGGAGCCTGGTGATCCCACAGCCATACCTGGGACACGGGAGGCTAGGCCGCTACAGCCAGAGAGCCGGCTCTGTGGAAGTGACCGGGGGCACTTTAGGACCCTAATCACAGGACACACCGGCGTGGGGCAGGTGCTGTATGACATGCTGCCTACCAGCATGGTCTAGGAACACAGTCATCAGACTAGGACTGGTGACCGTGACAGAGAGGGACGACTCACTACAAAGCCCGTGACGGCCAGACCAAACCCGTGGGTGAGGTACTAACGGAAAGACAGAAAGGGCCTGGAAGGACTTAGAGGGAGCAACGCGGAGGAGCCACCTGAGCTGCAGAGTCTAGTAACCCGGAGCAGTGCTGAAGTGTTTAAGTGTGACTAAAAAGAACTGTAAACTGTTGTGAACTACTGCTAAAGAGACCTAAGTAAAGTACCCAGTAAGCTCACCACTGCCTGAGACTGCTTTCTTCCAGCATCGCAACAGAGTCCCACCTGAAGAGCCGGAGACTGCTTTCCACACACACTGCCTGGAGAAACTGCAACGAGAAAGTGAGTGAACTGCACCGAACACAATCCCTCACCAGGCCCATCCATCACTACTACTCCTGCCCTGGGAGGGCTTACCATCCATGCTGCCCCAAGTCACCATCCCCAGCAGGAATACGGCAGCGGTGGTCTACTAACCACATACCCCGTGACGTCACGACAGATCCCTTGTAAATACCCCTTTTTGGACTGATCCCAGGCCACGGGACTGGGTCATGACTACCGTGATCCCAGAGACACAGTGCCAGCCTGGTTCCCGAGTACCCCATAGCCTGGGGTGCATCATTACTTTTACTCAGTAGTTTCAGGATGGCCGCATTTCCCTTGCAAACCTCTCGTTCAGTGTTGTCTCCAGAACCGGTGAGTGCAGTCAAGCCTCGGTTGGTGTTCTTTCCTTTCTCTCACTAGGTGTTTTTTGTCTCTGGTGGTCTCCTCGCGCTAAAAGCTCATCTCACCACTCCTCACTTAGCACCTCCAAAGCACAGAGCTCAGGTACCGACAGCCACGAGTGCCTATTTGTGACCCCTCCAAGGGCACTGCTCTCTAGTTCAGCCTCCTCCGGGTTGTGTCGGGTGTTCGGCCGCAGCTCCCGTTAGAAGCTTGGGGCTGTGTTCTGGGCCGGGTCCCTGTGTTGTCCACCAGCCCCTTTGTCTCGCCAGATACCGGCTTACGGGGGTCTATGTCTTGTTCCGTACCCCAAAGGCTCCTCCTTTCCTCTTCTACATCTGTCGGTCTTTCCCTCCCGGGGCCAGAGTGGTTGTGCTCCAGTCCGCGGAAGTCAGCACCACACCGCTCGTACACTCTCGACTTCCACTCCACTCCTTTCCAATGTTCTCTCCTTCTACTACTTCTAAGTCTACACTTTTTCCTCCCAGCTACGCCTGGGTCCTCCCTCTGGGTCCACCCACCATCCCGGGGCCTAAGTGTTGTGTGTGTGTGTGTGTGTGTGTGTGTAGCTCAACTGCCTCATCCCAGTACCTAGAGAGCAGAGGCACTACTCTCCCTCTAATGGAGGAGTGCAGTACCTCTGGTGGTGGACAACCCGGTGGAGTGCCACATTCCCCCTTGGCAAAGTTTAACTTGTCCCCGAGCAACCCGGTACACAGACACTCACAAATTTTTTTTTTTATCAAGAATAACAACAATAACAATAACATTACTCAGCATTTTCCTTCCCTTTCGGGAGGCACTTATACTTGAACATTGCATAAACAAAACAGTCCAGTCTTTCACGATCGCTTTAAAAGAAAAACTCAAAAATACTAAATATCCGTAAAAAGTGCTCATAAAAACAAAACACAATGTCCACAGTCTCGTGAGCAGTATCCACTACCGGGCTCAAAAACAGTTCTTTGTCGCAGTCCTCCGCCTGACTATACGGTGATTATGGCGGGTTCACTATTTATACATTTTACACAATTCCAGTACCTAACTAACTACCATATACAGTATATATATATATATACAACATTTACACGTTTCAACAGTCTAACTACTATTTATACTGACTTTCAGGTCTTACTTTATGGGTAAGGGCCGCTTGCCCGCAAACCGTCCTCCCCACTTGAAAGTTCAGCCGGCTCTGCGTACGGGTTCAAGGCTGCAGGATTTTGTATACCTGCAACACATACAAGCCTCACCGTCCCATGCATCGGATGTAGCCAACCTCCTCTCCGTGACGGAGGTCCCGACCGGGGTGTCCCTTCGGGAGATACGACTCGACGCCTCCTGCTCCATGCCATACTCCTTGATGAACCCCCAGCCGTTCTGAAGATGGAAGTCGATGACTACTCTGTGGTGTCGCTTCGCTGGGTTGGGTACCAGCGTCTTTCTCACATATGCCTTTTCCTCCAAGTTAGCCTCTTCTCGGCGCTGTAGTCGCTCTTCCTCCTAAGCGGCTTGTCTCTGCGCCCAGTAGTCACCATCGCTCCTGCTTTCGACCCTGCTCTCCACCTGGGCCGCAATCGGACACCTCTCGGGTTAGGCTTTCATAGGATGCCCAATGTACCCTCCCACTCTCAACCTCCGGGTCTCTGCCCAGCTCTCACTGCTCTCCTGCTCAGCAGCTTCACCCTTTTGCTGTGGTGCTGGTTCAGGCGGGTCTGGTGTGGCAGCCAGTGGCTCCTCTGTCAGCTCTGGTGTTACTGGCCGGATCTGGTGTGGTGTTTCTTTTGCTTGTGCTGCTTCTGGTGGTTCAGGAGACTGCGGCACCAGTACTCATCATGCCACTTTTTGTAGCTGGAACCGCTTCCAGGCGTTAATGGCCCACAACTGTGCACCGTTCAGCAATTATAGCCTCTTTCATAGCCTCCTTAAAGTCGTCTGAACCGGTAATCTGTACCCAGTCTATAGCCTCCCTAGTGGCATTGGGAGCTCTCTCGCCTTCTTCTCCGCCAGCCAAGTGTCTGAACCGTTGCTCGCCATGATGCCTCCTTGCTCCTTGCACCATGCGACTCTCTCTCGTTCTGGTTTTTTTGAGGCCTCACCTTTCTGGCCCTTCCTCACTCCTCTATGCGGGTCAGCTACTATTTCGAGCAGGCCCCTTTGGCTTCTCTTTATTTCTCGGGGCGGGCCTGCTCTTTCACGCCTTTTCCAAGATACTTCCCATGATGAGGTCCCAGGCATGCCCCCAGACCTTCACTTGGCACTTGTTCTTTTCTCAGCGCCATTTTTGTGAGCTAGTTCTTACACAGTCTTTTAACAGTTCTTTAAGGTACACGAGACCCGGTGTTACTGGGCTGCTCGCATGATGTTTGTGGCTCCAGGTTGACATGCCCACTCCAGGGCCGGAGGTACTCGGTGACCGGGCAGCTGCTGTTCTTCACTTCTCGGTTCTTTTCATGGGGACAGACAGGGGCCAAGACCCAGTCCCGTGGCAGTGTCATTTTAATAAACAGGGCTAAATGACGGGGGATTGCTAGGGAAAGGGGCATTCGTGACGCCGACGGCAGCATGCGGTGAGGACGGCGCTGCTGCTTCAGAACCTCTTGGGATGATGACCAGCAGCTTGGATGGTTCCGCTCCCAGCAAGTGGAGCGCAGTCCCCAGGGCAGCAGGATGGAGGAGTCAGTTCATACCAAGGCAGATGTTCACTAGGTCATCAGCACCCCGGTGTATCGTGCGGCCTCTGTGGATGGCGGTCACTGCTAAAGAAAGTCTCACACACCACAGCTGGAGTTCTGTTACTTTTACTCAGTTGTTTCAGCATGGCCACTGGGTACTTCCCTTGCCAACCTCCGGTTCAGGGTTGTCTCCAGAACCAGGCCAGTGCAGTCAAGCCTCGGTTGGTGTTCCTTCCTTTCTCTCACTAGGTGTTTCTGTCTCTGGTGGTCTCCTCGCGCTAAAAGCTTGTCTCGCTGCTCCTCACTTAGCGCCTCCGCAGCACAGAGCTCAGGTACTGACAGCCACGAGTGCCTATTTGTGACCCCCTCCAGGGGCACTGCTCTCTAGTTCGGCCGCCTTCTTCGAGTTGTGTCGAGTGTTTGGGCACAGCTCCCGTTAGAAGCTTGGGGCCTCCGGTTCAACGGTTCGGGCTTGAAGCATCCGCACCGTGTTCAGGGCAGGGTCCCTGAGTCATCCACCAGCCCCTCTGTATCGCCAGTTACGGGCGTATAGGGATCTACGTCTTGTTCCGTACCCCAAGGGCTCCTTTCCTCTTCTACATCTGTCGGTCTTCCCCACCTGGGGCGAGCGTGGTCGTGCTCCAGCCCCCGGGAGTCGGCACCACACCGCCCCTACACTCCCGACTTCCACTCCTCTTCGATATTCTCTCCTTCTCCTACTACTTCTAAGACTACACTTTTTCCTCCCAGCTACTCCTGGGTCCTCCCTCTGGGTACACCCACAGTCCCAGGGTCCTAAATGTTGTGTGTGTGTGTGAAGCTCAATTCCACCATCCCAGTACCAGGAGAGCAGAGGCACTACTCTCCCTCTAATGGAGGAGTGCAGTACCTCTGGTGGCAACTTACCCGGTGGGGCGTCACATCTGCACCTTCCTAAATCTCCTCCCTCATCATTGTCTATCACCTACCCGTCCTCTCCACAGTTCTGCACCTCTCTACATCTCCTCATCTCTGTCTATCACCTACCTGTCCTCTCCACAGTTCTGCACCACCCTACATATCCTCCCTAATCTCTGTCTATTGCCCTATACATGCCCTCCGCTAATGACCTAAGATTGACATTCTCTATAATCAGAACCTCCCACTCCTGTCTCCAAGACTTCTCTCATGATGCACCAGTTTTCTGGCACTACTTCGGAAGATCTGATTAATGTCGAGTCCAGACATTTTTCTGTGTGCTTTAAAAAGCCATCTTTTGAGACAGGTCTGTTACCTCAAGACATTCATTCATTAAATTCCCCCTTCCCCAACCTAACATTTCCCTGTTTCCCCTTCCTACATTTTTCCCCAAACCTCCTCCCCCCCTTTCAGCTGTCTCTACATCCTCCATGCACTTATTGAAATTTGGGGGATTGTACTTAGATCCTGGGTGATGACCGGATCATTTCAGTTTTATTCATAACCCCCTTTTAATAATGGACTAAAATGAGAGCACGTTGTAGCTATTGCCCCCTCCCCATTTTTCCCTTTCAGAAATTTTAAGTAAAGATGGGGGAAACAAAAAAAACCCCAAACCCATACATTCTAGATGCTAGAATGGGATGGGCTGTTTCCAGGACGTAACTTGAAAACTCATGGGGGGCCCCCATGCGAAAAAATCCAACTGGCCCTTTTGCCCCGTTTTACTCCAACAGCCAATTTTTAGTTGCCCCCCTCTTTGACAGCATCTGTAATTTGGGTGTTGCAAACCCCCCACCCCTTGATTTTTTATCATATTACACACTTAAGTGACATCATAGTGAAAAAAGAATAAATAATTGAAAAAAAAAAAAATGCAGGGCTTCACTGTAATTTTTTAAATTTTCACGCAGATAAAGCTA